>PNEQ01030265.1:0-17466 GCA_003012365.1 Medauroidea extradentata | reverse complement strand
AAACCAATTGACTGACGTACGTGAAATAATTCACAGAGAAATAACATACTACAATAAAAAATTTGGAAAATCCCGCGAAGAGTTTTCGTATTTTACAAAATTGCTGAATTTGCAATTTTTTCCTGTATTTCTGTGATTTTTTTAAATTCAAAGTATTACGTTGTGGGTTTCTAATGCCTTATTGCATAGCTCATGGAATGTAAGTTCACATTGACTAATTTTGTTCAAGTAGGTCAATTGGTTTTCACTATTTGCATGGCAGTGTAACAAGCAAATTTTGACGGACGCCCCGTTATGAGAAAACTATGAGAGCTAAAATCGTTTCGTAAGAGTATGACGCACTCACAAGTATAGTAGTACTAAAGCAACAATATTTCATAAAAATAAAGTTATGGTTTTATCGCACTTGAACTCTCTTAAGCGCTGACGAAAATATCTTCACTCACCTACTGTGCAGCGCTTCATATATGATCTAATGTACAGGGAAGTTACTCAATTATTCTACATGTGTAGACTGTGTCAGTGTACACGTGACATCACACTTCAGACAAGGACGGGATGTTATAGTTAAGACGCTCTGTGCATTCATAACAAACACCCTAGAGACGAATACCTGACAGCTCTATACAGATACTAAGAGGAAACTTGTGAAAAATAACCTAGCGGTATGAGGTGAAACTAATACATATTTTGTTATTATTTTTGTATCATTATTATATTTTTTGTCTTTACGTGTTTTATTTAATATTTATGTATTTATTGTACTGCTATTTTTTATTTTCTCCGTGCAACGAAAATATGTTCTCCATGGAGAAATTATTCGCAGGATTTTTATGTTGGCTGCGTACATACGAAATCAATTAAATGTAGGGTGCTGGTCTCTGGTGGTTTGACATGATAACACAATCAGAATTCTCGCAAAAGTGCTCAAGCTGTCTAGTACTGGATCATAGCGTATTTGTTAATAACACTGTTTCTAAGCCCTCCGACATAGCTAAAAACGGCGATTTAAAACTTCCGAACTTGGAAACGTACTAACTGGATGTGTGGTAAACTCTGGTAAATATTTAGCACTAATAAACCTGTGTGGTCACCGCTTGAAGTCCCATGGTAAACTGCATCAGCGGCAATCCTGCATAATGGATCAGTGGTTGGCTCGTAGCAGCGATTCGGCATTTCATACGCGCTGCAAGGTCGCCCTTATAGCTCCGTCACTTCTCAGCATCTAACGTGCGGATAGGCGGCGTTCTTAAGTGAACAGATTTCAAGAAAATGTAAAATACATACAAAATGCGGAGCCTTGCGGGTAGGCAACACGTGATACACAGGAACCAAAAACTTGCACTACGTAATTTTGACTATTTTTGTTTTACAAAGAATCATAGCGCAAAATTTGTTACATACATTCATCAACACCCTGTATTATGTGTGCATGTGTGTACATACGTATGTATGTATGAGCTATATAATGGTGTATAAGCCGCAAATATTGAGTAATATCTTCATTTTTCATACTATACACACTTTCCAAAATACTTTTCTGCAACAAATATTTCACTCTTGACTGTATTTATGAATACCATTACAGTATTGCAAGAATGTATAACATTTTGCATGCGATTACAGACATCTGTTTACGAGAAAACAACTTTAACTCACTTCCATGACTATATATCGAAACCCCTCACACGTATATATGTATTTATACACACACATACATGTTACAAACACACACACGTAGTTGAGAAGACAATAATACAAACACAGCGTATTCACCCGGAGTGCGTCACCTCGCAATGTTCAGCAGGAGTATGTACTGAGAGAGTTCCACTGCTCGTTACTGGGCGGAAGTGGGCGGCGCACTGCCGGCTTCTTGTCAAGTCCCGATGAAAACTAAATTACACGACTGTGACGTCATAACTTATCGTAAGTACACGCCTTGCGCGAGCCGCAAACCTTAATGACGCTCCTAACAGTACATATGCGAGTGATTGGTCTGCAGCTGAGCGAACACAAGAGAGGCGTGCTTGCACTCTTAGGCTGATATTCATAAACACTCTCGTAACAAACCCGCAAACTATTGGCGGATAAGAGATGGATAAGAGCCCGCGCTCTCGTATACAACTCTCGGATCACTTCGCGCATTCATTAACGGATTTTGCTGACTCGCTAATACGCAACGTTTGTGTGTGAGACGAGGCAGATAAAATGGTGGGTCTTCATGTAAATATTTCATCTGGTGAACTTAAAAATTAAAAACGAACACAATATTCATGCGAAACATCGAAACGTAGTTATTACGATATAATTAAGGGGGCAAAACTCATAAGAAAACGTATCAATTATTATATTCAGTTTTAAATCAATGAATTTCCAAGCAAGTAATAGCCAGGTTTCAATCAACTATTGGCCATTTTGTCTGCCATGGAAGGGTTGGAGACGTGGAAGGCAGGTAGGGATGTTACTACAGATCAACACCACGTCCAATTATCATACTTTTATTATTCTTGCTTCATTAAAAGAACACAATTGCATTCTATAAAGTAGCCGTTACATTTCAACAAATATGTGTGTGTCTGTGTGTGTATGTGTTATATATAATATATATATATATATATGTGTGTGTGTGTATATATATATATATATATATATATATATATATATATATATATATATTGCGGTCTTCTTTTATAATTTACAAAAAAAACATTAAACGGCAATCTTGTGATTACATTATACCTGAACATGCATCAATGCATTCCCACATGATAAACTGGATGTTTCCCTTGTCCTGTATATCATGCCAGGAATGTAACTGTCACATGAGGAAAGTGAACCATATTTATGAGGTTCCTATGTTAACCAGCAACATATGACCCGCCGCGCCAGTTGCTACACCTTATTAAGACCTGAGTAATTGTAGTCACTTCCTCATTTCACGCAGATGTAACGAAGTCCCCCGCGTATTTCTGGCACGGTCACATTGTGTATGAGAGAAAGCCGGGGTGAAGACTAGCAAGACGTGCCTGTCGCCCACCGGCCCAAGGAATGCAGTGTGGAAAAGCGGGATAAAGGGAGTTCACAGAGAAAACCCGGTCACCAACGCCATCGTCCGCTACGTTTCCCACATGTAAGATAATTCGGGACCAAATCCGCTGGGGATCGAACCCGGATCGCCTTGGTGGGTTGTGAGAGGTCTGACACCTCTGACTCCACATAGATACGTCTTTCTATTAATTCTAGGTAAGTACTATCATGTCAACACAATGTCATGGGCAAATATTTAACTGCAGGTGACTGCTATGAGGCACTCCCTGACTTGTACAGTCGAGCCATGCAGAGTAATCAATAAACACAAAGTTGTCAACTGACTGAAGGCTAGTCAAAAGTATTTTACAATCGCGACAAAATAACGCCAGCGACCATCTAACTAACTGAACACAAAATTTACCATTTGGGTGGCACACTTACGTGTGATCCTCATTGGCGCGTACATACCACAAAATACACTTCAGTGCTTTTACGCACGCACTAACTCAGAATATATACTATAAATAATGTCTGTTCGTAACTTCAGACGACACATCAGTCACACGCTTAATGCTCAGTTATACTCAACCTCGTGGAAACTCAGGCTCAGGAACACTTCAACCTAATAGTTTACAAGTTCGGAACAAAGGGAAGTGTATCAGTCAGACTGAAGACATGAGCAGATGTCAGCTTCAGAACGCCGCGACTAGCTCGTCTGAGATATAGTCCTGTGTTGTTCTGAGATGTCACTATTGTTGCCGGCCTAGCTAGGTGCTGGTCTACGGCGCTAGAGGTCCCAGGCTCGGACATGAATGTCGTGTTGTCACTTTACTTCACTCTCATAGGCTGTATAGACCTCGCTGTTAGAGGGTCGTAAAACCTTCTCCCTTCATCTCATAGTTTTTCCGTCTAGTCATGTGTTTGTGACATCAACGTTGTCATCCTGTGCTGTATATAACAGTGTCTGCGTCTAAGTTGTCAGTGCTGTCTTTGAGATTTCTCGGTTTTTAAATTTTGTTCTTTGTTTAAAACTTGTAGTTCCCATTTGGAATTTTCTTTCATTCGGCACAATTATTTATCTTCGAATCTTTTTTTTTTTTCGTTTATTATTTTTCTTGTTTCATTCTAAGTTTCATTCTTGTTTTCCTAAGATATACCACTGTAAATTGTGTACGTCCTCAATTTTTCACTAAATCACTGGTCAGACCATCAATCTTTCTGGTCACTTTTTGACACCTGACAAAAAAAAAAGCATTTAATGAAACGTGACGAAGATGTAGCAAAGCGGCCAGTTAGCTAGTACGGCAGAGAAAACAAAAAGGGAGCCTAGAAGTTATATTATCTAAGGCTGCGGTTACATTGGGAGAAGCTTATGGTTACTCTGAGGTATGTTAATACAACAATAATTTACGTAAGTCTACAAATTATATATTATACTTACACATGTATATGTAATACATATATATATATATATATATATATATATATATGCACCATAAAGTGAATATGGTCTAATAAGTATAGATAATATCTAATATTAAGGAATAGGCGTGTTTTACATTAGTCAATATTCAAGAGAACCTTAAAGAGAACTTAAATATTTTTTGGGTATGTTGGAAAATACTCTTGAACTGCCTCTGTGTTACAAGGCATGAGTTCTTGGTATTCATCAATAGTCTGCAAGTTTGCTGACGTTGTAGGAACTCCTGATACTGCACTTGGTGATAAATGTGCAATTGCTGCTGCATGGGAATTCATAGATTGTTGGTATTCATTTAAACTTGTTGTTTCGTAGGTTGTTGATGAACGAGATACATCTGATAATACACTTGGTGAATGGCTTAATGAAGGGGGGGGGGGAACATGCTAGAAGCAGCTGGCACAGCAGAGCACACACGCGCAAGGCTAGGACAGCAAGCGACCTTGGCAGAGAGACAAGCCACCACACCCCTCCTGGCTAGCCACCACCCTCTCTGCCTTCACACTCTATACGGTATTAATAATAATAATAATTCCATGGCAAGTTTCACGAGACACCATAACTTTACAACAGCAAAATGATGATCTCTGGGCGAAATTCCCATGGGTAACGAACGACCTGTTGTTGTGAATGAGCTTGTTCTTCTTCGATTAACACGTCCTGCAGCTTACGTCTAACATACAGTTTTCTACGGGGGGGGGGGAGGAATTGCTCGCAAGGAAGGAAGGAGGCTCATTAAGAAATGATAATCAGCATCTCAGCTTGTTGTTGTGTCTGGTTCCTTTTCTCATATTGCGCAACCTTCCTGTCTTCCAAGTTAACCATTTTCTGAAGTAGACTTTGTTTAAATTTTTTTTAATGTTGTTGGGCAGTTCAACTTCCGTTCTCCTGGTCAGATGCAGCTTGGCGTTTTGTTGTATGTGTTGGGTTGCACTATGTGTTGCTCGTAGGTTTCTGGAAGCCCATGGTGCATTAAAATAATCACTTATTCGATCGGTATGTTCTTCTAATTCCACTTCATCCACACTTCTATTTCCGTCTTGCGTTTCACCTGTGTTTTGAGAATCTTCCTGCGGAATTTCTCCAGGGTCCATGCTTCCCGATATCACACGAGGAGTGAACTGTTCTTGAAGGAATGACAAATCTTCGAAATAACGCCACTTTGATTTCCAATTGTCTCCAGCAGCTTGCCCAGTAGTCGGTTCGTTTCTTGGCGTGTTCCTTTCTATAATTTTCACGCAAAGCTTTCCACTTCTTCTCTAAATCATCACCTGTAAAACACCACGTTAATAAACAATACTATTTTACAATTTCTACTGACCAGGTAATCGCAGCAATACATCTCAACAATACCACACTACAAGTGGGAACAATGGGTCCATTCTGCCTAGGCGATCCAGGTTCGAATCCTGGTTAGACAACCGGTATTTTTACATTTGGAATTCGTGACAGGAAAATACCATAGGTCTACGAGATTTCTCTGGGGTCTACAGTTTTCCCCACACTTCATTTCCGGGGGTCTTCTGTGTCCTTGATCGGTAAGGCGTCACGCTCATTTGGCATAGGACTTTTAACCAAGCAGTAAGGTATCAAGTGGTTCAGAGTCCAATATAATAAAACGATTCCGTCGCCTGGCCTAGCTATGTAAACCATGCGACGTAAAACCCTCATTTGGCATTATTATTTTTGCTTTATTTCCAGTGTCTCTCCATGTTCACCTCATGTCTCTTATTCACTGCTTAGATGCCAACTGTTAACAGCCGTCCAAAAAATGTAGCTCTTTATGACACTAAAAAAAAAAAAAAAAAAATGACAAAATAGTCTCAGCAACCCATTCTATATTACATATAGTTTTAAACGTTAATCATAGACAACCTGGAGGACATGGGATATTGTGTTTTGACATGCCTTTTTTTTTCCTCTAGGTTCCTATCAACAGGACTCGCCTTTCGATCTCTGTCGTTTTCATTCAAATTGGCTCACTCTACCATCCGAGCCATAGTATACGAGATATGTGCTGCTATCTGGGATTGTTTTCATGATGCCCACATGCCAGGCCTAACTACAGAAATTTTGAAATCTGCAGCGGATGAGTTTATGAAAACCCGGCACTTTTCAAATTGCGTAGGCTGTGTTGATGGCAAACATGTACGCATAAAATGCCCACCAAATTCAGCTTCCATGTTCCACAACTATAAACAATTTCATTCAGTGATTTTGCAAGGTGTAGCTGATGCTAAAAGCCGTTTCTTGTGTATTGATGTTGGCGGTTATGGGCGACAAAGCGACAGTGGAGTGTTTCAAACAACGCCATTGTACAAGCAACTAGAGGATAGTTCGTTAATGCCAGAAAATAGGCCGCTTCAATATTCAGGAAACACTTACGACACCTCCTGTGCCCTACGTTTTTCTTAGGGATCAAGGCTACCCACTTAAAACATATCTTCTAAAACCATACCCTCGCAACGGCGCAAGTGAGACCGAGGAACATTTTAACAACAACTTTCATCTGTACGTCGTGTTATCGAGTGTGCATTTGGTATTTTAGTTGCAAAATGGCGAGTCTTAAAAACTGAAATACAGTGTAGCCCTGACAAAGTGGACATAGTTGTGAAATGTGTTTGTCTCTTGCACAACATCGCGATTGACAAGCAAGGCAGCGCACAAGTGGATAACTACATTGTTGGACGTAATACACGCGATGTTGATAACGAACGACATGCAGATCTACGGCGCAATAATAGGGCAACAAATTTGGCAATATCAATCAGAGACGCCTTCAAACATTACTTTACTGCCTCACAAGTGACCAACAACCAGTGACTTGTTATCTTCTCTGCTATAATTATCAATCTTTTAGCTTGTCCATGTTTTGTGCTATACAATGTTCAAAGAGTCTCACAAAATATGAATCACAACTGTCACAGTAAAATGTATAACATTCTTAGTCCCTTCGTTAAAATAAAATAATAAAACCTGTTTTGATTGTGCAAACAGGCGAATAACCAGCTTTTTAGTAATTTTACGGACAAACGAGTAAACAAGTGTCAGTATTATTGCCAGGTTTTGTGGCTTCAACAAAAAAAAAAAAAACAAGTAATAACATAATAAACATTTTCCCGTCTGCAGCAATTACACTCAATACTTACTATCAATCTGAAGTTCGTCAGCTACTTCCGACAAAAGTTTCTTTACGCAGTCTCTGTTAGAATGTTCCTTACAGGATGCATCCCAGATGGCCCTTTTTCTCTCAACACAAGCAATGAGGGCTCCCGTTTCCATTTCGTCAACAACGCACACTGAGAACCCGACACGAACTGACCAGTTAACGAGCAAGCTTGCCTCCAATGTAACCGCAGCCTTGGAGACGATGGCAAAGACAAGCCGCTAGGACGAGACTGGTGCGCAAGTCAACAACGACAACGCCTTTATGCCCAGATAATAATGTTACTCGCAGTGTTTTCATTGTAGTATCTGATCTATAGCTTGTTCAGGATAAACTAAGCGCTGCTTACCATGTTCTCTGAGTTCTTATGCCTCCATCTTTAATACTTTAAATACGAAAACTTCCATGTAACTGAAAACTAGTATAAACGTTTCACAACTCTCAAAACTTTAGCCTACTTCTATATCCCCAATAAATACAGTTTACTGATTAGTATAAGTGTTTGGTAGTACTCACTTTAAAATGAATCGTCTGTATAACACTTAAAGCGGTAATCTTATAAATTTATTTGTGTAAAGTATATCGTAAAATCAATAAAATTTTGCTTTATATTTGTAGATTAGGTTGGTTTTTTTTTTCGGTAGAGCAGTCTGTAGAAGAATATTTCTTCTGCCATATTAGCAGCTACATTTACATATGTCTAAAAGGCGTGTTTATTTTTAATAACACAAAAGCAAAGTTTAAATTACGTTGTCTTTCAACAGACATAATAAGAGAACATTCTAAATTTGAATAACTGAAATGTTCAAAAAGTTGCAATGTTTTACTGGCGGACCTGTTGTTTTGTCAATGTTGACTGACAAATAAGTGAACAAGCAACACATTGGGCAACATATTGAACTAGCAAGTATGTGTCACTATTCTTAAACAGTAAACATTTTACCAATTTACCTCGTAACTTGAAATCTAGAGTTTAAATTAGTAACTAAAATGCAGTTTAACAATTTTATATGATTTTAGTCAACATGAAATAATAGTGTATATCAGTTTGAAAAGCATGCTTGCTATGCTACTTTTGTATGCTCGTTTTTTAAAGTGAATTGCGTGTTTTAATAAGTTATATTTACAAGTAAATTAATGTCTACAGTAGGCCTATATAGTAATAAGTAGTGTTGTTCGGTTGCTGTGAATAGTCTAGTTTTGCAATATTCAGTTTCCGTTTGTTGCTCTCTAGGAGATTACACTGCATTACCAAATTCACACTCAACTATTAACAGTAAGTTTATTTTAAAAATTAAGTTTATTTAAAAAATGCGATGTACGAAACTAAAACACTTATCACTTGTATACAAAACCTTCAAGTAACGTTCACGGCAACTATATTACGTGCTCACATTGGTCGAGTGATTCGTAACGCGCCAAAGGTTTTAGGATATATTCTTGCTAGTATTACTTTACTTTTTTATGTTATTAAACTTATGAATAGTTAAGAAGGGGGAAGAAGAATGTAAAATTACGTTCCTTCATATGTCAAAGTACAAAAACAGTGTCGTTACTTTTCAATTTGTGGAAATTTCGGATTCAATCTGCGAGTTTATTTCACAGATGTAATTTGTTATTTTCTACAGATTCCCGACTGAACGGTTTCAACAATTTGAATCTGTGAAAAAAAAAAAAAAACACTAGTAAACAGCGAATATTCAAAGTTTCCAGTTTAGAGTGAAGCAGTTTTGGGCGAAACCGAAGATGTGTTACACGTTAACAGAGTGATAACTGAATGTATAGGTACGTCAGATTATTAAACACACGGGACTCGAACAAGAGACTCCATTATCTCAGTTTCACACGGCTCTGCTCGCCTCCTACGTCACAAACCACACGACTAATCTGTGTCATTGTTGGAACTGAAACTATACGACAGCAAGTCGGTCAAGTACCTTGTGTCACACTTGCACATATCGCTTATTCACTTCAGTGGTTCGAACATTTAAACAGGATCCAATTATTTGGCCAACCAACAGTGATTGTGGCGAGATCTCACTGCCAGCCACAATGTCTGCGAGTGTAGCTGACAAATATGACAGACTTTACACGAACATCAAAGCTATCTCACATACACATCCGCTGCACATGTTCATCCAGTATGTGCGCAGACTTTTGTGCGATTACGAAAGACGAGTTTAATTATAATGGTAATACAAACAAGCATTTTAATGTAATATCCATCACAGAATAATTAAACACGGCTTGTTTCCAGTTCAAAGCCCTCTTAACCAAACATTTACCACAGAACAATTTGCATACATACATTTGTCACTGGCATTGCAATATTTTTAAAATATTTTACTCTGAGAAGAGTTAACTGTAATTTCACTTATGTTGATCAAATATAAATATTGCGTTCATAGTACAAGCACTTATAAACGAAAAAAAAAAATTGTTCTTTATAATTCACTACCGTCTTCATTGTTGAACACAAACTTTAGTTCAAAACGACCGAAACCAATAAACATCCATTACTTTCAAACGTAAAGGGAGACATTTAATTCAGGATACAAGCAACGTTTTTTTTTTTTTTTTTTTTTTTTTTGTTCACGATAGACAAGTATACATTTTATACTTTTGGTTAAATAGCTGATACGTGTAAATTCGGATTAAAAAATATGTATGGATATAACCCCGAATGATACAACTTAAATATCCCGTCAATATAGAAAGTATATGTGAACGTCCTACAGTGGTATGTTATAGTAGATGTCAGCCATCACACAACACAAGCATACACGTTTAATGCACATGTGTTGTCGGTAATAGTTTTAACTCACGACATGTCTGCTAAATTAATGTGCCCGTGTCGATATTCTCCGATCAAACATTTTCATTTTAGTTTGGAAGAGAAATACTAAGTGCTTCGCAGCCAAGTCAGAACTAAGACAAGTGGCACGCACAACAACCCCCCCCCCCCCAAACGGACATCCCCTAAATGGCCGTTTGCATGCTGACAGAAGTTTGAATAAAACTAGATGATAACATTTAATTTTTTCTGAATTATTCGGAGGTGAAGAATGTAACTGTAATAATATGTGAATGCAGGATTGATACAGTCTCAAGAAACTTCAAGGACGACTTTAAATAAATAATGACACTTTCGCGAGAGTAACTCACATGTATATGAGAGGAGTGTTTACTGAATGAAACAGTGCGGGGTATGCAGGAAAACACGTGATATCTAGGGTAGCGAGGTGATGGATGGAATATACGGCCGATTGAGGATATTTTGGTCAGCGTTTGGTAAAGCTGTCTGGTTGCAGACATATGACGTGCGTGATTTAATGAAGATCCGTGCGGTCAGCGCAACCCCTCTCTCATTAACTGTTTAGTGCAATCAACTAAAATGACACTAACCTGCCTAGGCCTTGATGTATAACAACAGTTCTACATATTACACGTAACATAAGTATCAATCGTTAGTTATTTCCACAACAGTCACAGATACATGCCTGCAACAAGGCGAAATAGGAATACCGGTATGTCACACATGATGTGCATCGCAGTGCAACTGCAGACAATATCGTTGGTATAGTGCCGAAAGGGCCAATATCTCATTCTAAAGCGTGGAATATTGGTCCTTTTGGCAATATATCAACGACAAATACTTCGGAAACATTGAAGGTGATATTGTCTTTGTATTTGCAATGAAAACATCATACGAATATACCCGAGGACCCAGATACCGCACCACGAATGCAGACATATAACTGGCAGCTCGAAGGCATCTACATATCTCTAAGAAAGACATTGAATGAGGTTCTACGATGGAGAATCACAGGAATGAAGGGGTAGGGGAAATGGAAGATACCCGAGAAAACCTGCCGACCAACTTCATCATCCGGGGACCGACCCAGTCAGGAATCGAATCCAGATCGCCTTGTTGGGAAGCCACTCTACCACCGCGGCCCCCATCTTTAGAATGTTTATCACGTCGTGCGATGTTAGTTGGGGCTACGTACTCCCGACACGAAGTAACATTTAGCAACATTTTGAACATAACAAGCAGTCAAGTACTCAAGTTCGCCTATAAACTCTGTACGTAAACATAACTTGTTGTAAACATACATCCATGGCCCCAGCACACTAGACACGTGGGGATACGAACCCAAGACACTCGAGTCCAGGACGCTAGCAAGTACTCCAGTACCAATTCATTACCTTGATTACATTCCCTGTGTGTTATCCTTACTCCAAGCTGTACGTGATTCCAGCTGAATTCTCCTGATTGGTTAATACCGAGAACCCACATACGATAAGACATCTTCAACTTACATTCATCCAGGATTCACAGCATCAGACTATTCACTAATTTTTGTATTACATTGTCGAGTTTCTAGCAATGGTATGTAAAATTCTGACTTTTATTATAAGTTTGAAACTTAACACATTACAAAATTTAACTTGCATAGATAAGGCCGTTGACAACTTAATAAAAACTACAGAATTACGTACGAAGAAAGAAATGTCCTATTTTTAAAATATTTATAAAATAAACACCATCATGTTCATAATTATTTTAAAAAAAGTAAAAAAATCCGTATGTGAATACAGGATTCTCAATAAGTGCCTCATATCATCTTCTCTCGGTTTCAAGTGTATGTTACGTGTCTAAGCCGGTTGTACTGCCTTCAGCAGGCAGTTCGATAATACCGTGCAGCCACTTGTGTCCAATTCCAGCACAGCCGTGGACAGCATGTGTGTGCTTGTCTCCTGTATTTCTAGGCGTACATGGCTCTGTCCTGAGATACACCTAGTTGCCGCTCCTAACAAGGAACACAGACTTCACCTGCGCATGGACGGTGCTGCAACATGTGACGTGTGTTCTGTTTTACGCGGAACGCTCTAACTGTTCCTACTATTGTTATCTACTAACAACATACACACTTGAAACTATGCTTCTTATTTTCTAAAAATTCAGCAAGCTCGCTAGAAACATGATTTTGGCGCCCTTAAAATTGGCTAAATACAGCTTTTTTAGACTACTGTAAATCTAAAAATGCCACAAAAAAACTCGTAAAGAACAAAACGAGATGCATGCGCAGGTGTTTACTTCATTTAGGGTTACCGCTGAAAGTCCCATATGAAAGAGACTACAAGGTAAACCTCGCACGCCAGTTTGTCGGGATGTGAATAGAGGCGATATGCCCCGTCGAGCGTAGTACAGGGGCTCTTATCGCTCCGCTGTTCCCACAAGTCAAACGCGGAAATTTGAAACCGGCATACAATACTCTAATTAACAGGGAACGTTAGAAAAAGAACATTGTTATGTGCGAGTGACCTAGATTTGCGCATTATAGGTTAAGTTCCAAAACCAATAAATGTTGATATACAAGAACAATTTTTATGCGACGAAATAGTAGTCGCAGATACTATCAACAAGTACATTATTCAACTTGTCGTTACATTCTTCACTGCGCCCCCTCCTCCTTATTAAAAATACGTGTCGTCTTTAAGTATCCATTTTTTCGGGCGATAAGACAAACACGAGGTGAATAATTACACTGAGAGGTAGTCGACGTCGCGTCAAACGATGTGTGTGAAGACATACAGTGTTGTCTGCTGCAGGTGACGAGGAAGTGGGGGCCATATGAGTGTAGCGTCGACTATCGGCGAGAAGAGTGCGACTGTGGGAGTGTTAGGACAGAGCGCGGGTTGTGGTCCAGCTCTACGACTGTTGCCAAAGATGAACTGAACTGAGGAACGACGAGATGTAGTGGATAGAACACTCACCTTCCACCACGGCGATCCGGGCTCGGTACCCGGACTCTGACGATGTCACTGGTCGACGTGTTTTCTCGGGGATCTCCCGTTTCCCCTGCCTTTCTTATTCCGGCGCCTCCCCATCGTAGGCCACATCCCGGGCGTCCAGTCGTGAAGTCTGCAGTTTAGGGTGTGATACTCAAGTCCTCAGATAACCACCTCATACGATATTTGTTGTTATTAATAATACACTTTAGAAGAAGTATACATGAGAGACGTAATTCGTAGTCAGATATAAACCAAGTCAACGTATAATCGTAATAATTTCTAAGTGGCGCTATTGTTCATACTTTGAGTAAATGTTGGACGACAGGCTGTGACTCGAAGAATTAGAGTTTTAAAAACATTCTAAATGTAATAGTGAAATAAGACGTATAATTTTGAATGAACATAACAACGGCATCCATACCAAGAGGAGCAGGGTTACGTCGAGGGAAAACTCGTAGCAATAAAGAATGCTGAAAGCGCGCCGCCTGGGAGATATGCGACATGGGCCTACACTGCATACTTCATGCAAGTCACAACTAACGTGTGCAGGTTAATGAGTGCGTGCCGATACGACACAGGTACGTGTGCGACAAGCTAATGACTAACAATCAGGTGTACTTCAATGTCGGCTTAACTGTCGCACCGTCGCAGATACGCGTCAATTACAAACACTAGTCGGAGATGAAATAAATACACTGATTTCTTAGCTCATCAAGAACCAACAACAACTATATCAGTCAAGATGCATTAATTCATGTTTATTTTGTAATAAGTGTCACTTTAAATGTACCGAAGGCTATGGTTGGCACACATAGAATGGTAGTAATGGAAGGAGTTTGTTGGAATAATATCAAAAGAGAAAAAAATAATAGGCGCACACCTTGCTTTCAAAACGGACTAAAAATCACATAATAATTTCACCAATGACAACATTTGTAAGATTAAAACTATAAACGTGTGGCGCATGCGATAGGAGGTAATTGATACATGACAAATCCACCTAAGTCACTAAAAATCTTACTGCATTGAAAATGATGTGAACTGTGCTCGGATTTTTTTTTTTCCGAGGGCAGAAACACTATACAACTGTTACTGTTGTCTACTGCATGTGCTACAGGTTTTCGTTTTAAATCTTACAAGTATTTTCACCCCAGGAATCATTTAGACTTTTGTGTATGTTTTGCAACCTGGTATAGTGAAACAAATTATTTAATATGACCTGCTTTTTATCTAACGTGTGTGGAATTTTACAATAATATGTTTTTGAAAACGTAGTATCTCTTAACTGTTAAAGTAATTTATTTACAAATTTTCCCTTCTTAAATTGAATTGTTATCTTAGATTGCATTGGTTTCCTTTCATGAGTGACTAGCAGTCCCCCGCGGCTTTGCTCGCGAGTATTATTCGTAACTGATAGTATTTACTTTAATTGAAAACCTCTTTGTACACAAGATTGGTACTTCAGTCATCAAGTGTTAGAATGTCCAAACGGCTAGTTGAACTAATTCTGCAGAAGGATAAGTAGCTATAGCTGTCCACGCGAAAAGCAGTCGTTAAGTTTGTCCCTGCCACTAACAGCGACCTCGCCTGGGCCTTATGTATAGCCCTGCCAATTTGACGTTCTGGGGTGATTACAGACACCAAAGGTAAGAGGTTAATCGAATGAAAAACATCTGTTTACCCTGTGCACAACCATTGGTGACGGTGCCTCAATTATATATTTTCAAAATATTCACTTTTAACTTTATTACCATTACAAAGTTTCAGTGGGTAAAGGTTTCGCGGAAACGTATTTGGTGCCCCAAACTTGAGATTAGTGAGATGATCTCTCGTTGGTTTACTGCCGAAAGTGACAAAGTAAAATGAGATAAAATTATAAAAATGCTAGGAATATGTATATGTTGTTCACGAACAATTGCCGAAGTTTAAAGTCTATTCGTCGTTTCGTACTGCTGTGTCACAGAATAGTAACATACCACATCTTTGTTAATATCTACAATTTAATACTGTTTTTAAACGAAATAGCATTTATGACTCAATCACTTTTGGCAGTATAACGACGATATGTCAGCTGATATTGTAGAGGAACCTAAGTGGAAAGCGAAATGCAATTTTACTCCTTTTAAAGACTACATGTAAATTGCACTAATTCGATCTGCCTTGTAGTTTTTGTGTGTCAAAATTGAACGTTCGCACGCAGTTTTTAACGAAATTCGAGCCAAAACCTCCCGTAATTTAGACCTAAGTAATAAACAACTGCATCATGTAATCAATAATTAATGAAAATAAAATGTTGTTAAAACAAATATCTGTGTCCTGGGCTCATAGAGGTTGTACAACACAAAGTCTCGATAGGTTACTGTAGTGAAACTCCTGTATAGGTTGTTTCTCGCTGCTCATTCCTGATTTTCGGATCGTCTGCGTTGAATATTGACCAACTTAGTTTTATTCTTATACTAGCAGTCCCCCGCGGCTTTGCTCGCGAGTATTATTCGTAACTGATAATATTTACTTTAATTGAGAAACCTCTTTGTACACAATATTGGTACTTTAGTCATCAAGTGTTAGAATGTCCATGTGGCTAGTTGAACTAACTCTGCAGCAGGATAAGTAGCTATAGCTGTCCACGTGAAAATCAGTCTTAAGTTTGTCCCTGCCACTAACAGCGACTACTCCTTGGCCTTATTTATAGCCCTGCCTATTTGAGGTTGTGGGGTAATTACAGACACCTAAGGTAAGAGGTTAATCGAATGAGAAACATATGTTTACCCTGTGCACAAACATTGGTGACGGTGCCCTCAATTATATATTGTCAAAATAGTCACTTTAACTTTATTGACATTACAAAGTTTCTGAGGGTAAAGGTTTCGCGGAAACGTATTTGGTGCCCCAAACCTGAGATTAGGGAGATGATATATCGTCGTTTTACTGCCAAAAGTGACAAAGTCAAAATGAGATAAAATTATAAAAATGCTAGGAATATGTATATGTTGTTCACGAACAATTGCCTAAGTTTTAAGTCTATTCGTCGTTTCGTACTGTTGTGTCACAGTATAGTTAGAGACACTGGTAAATCGCGGGAAAAATTGATTGTTTGCTAGGCTCCAACATGCTATGTATAACACTGAAGGTTTTGCACTTACATTGGCTATCGTTTATATGAAGCACCGTGTCCCTCTTCAACAGACCCAATTATAACTGAACAGTTGTAACACAGAACATGTGTGGTTTGCCAGAAAACTGTTCACACGTGGCACGATTGAGATACTACAGTTTATTGGAGACTATGTTAAATATTTTCGCGATTTTCTAATGTCTCTAAGTATAGTAACATACCACATTTTTGTTAATATCTACAATGTAATACTGTTTTTAAACGAAATAGCATTTATGACTTAATCACTATTGGCATAATACCGACGATATGTCAGCTGATATTGTAGAGGAACCTACGTGGAAAGCGAACTGCAATTTTACCCCTTTTAAAGACTACATGTAAATTGCACTAATTCAATCTGCCTGTGTTTTGTGTGTCAGAATTGAACGTTTGCACGCAGCTTTTAACGGAATTCGAGCCCAGAACCTCCCGGAATTTAGACCTGAGTGACAAACAACTGCGTCACGTAAAGGTCGAAATAATTCATGAAAATAAAATTTAATGAAAAAAAAAAATAAAATATCTGTGTCCTGGGCTCATAGAGGTTGTACAACACCATGTCTCGATAGGTTACTGTAGTGAAACTGCTGTATAGGTTGTTTCTCGCTGCTCGTTCCTGCTTTTCGGATCGTCTTCCTTGATTATTGACCAACTAAGTTTTATTCTTAATAATTACGTTTCTTACAAATAAAAAAAATACATACATATTTTTTTAAATATTTACGTAAGCATCACTCTGACGCAAACACCACCTCAATATCGCTACTGGTTAGATAGATATCGTGGGTTGATGGAAAACAAATTTTGTGTTTTTTCACCCTTTTGGGTGTCGAA
>PNEQ01030264.1:0-34948 GCA_003012365.1 Medauroidea extradentata | reverse complement strand
GAATGTAAAAAATCTGAATATCGTTTAAAACAAATGCTTCGATCGGAGTTATTTTATTGATAAAAAATAAATAAAGAAAACATACATCACGGTTAGTTCAGAGCCATTACGCCTTGAGGATGCTAAACATAATTTTGTCTACATGCTTCCTGTCTTAACGATGACTATTGAAATCAAATTGTTATAATTAATAAAAAAAAGTGTGTTTATTATTCTAATTGTTTATGATATACAATATTCTTAGTATATAAACAGTTTTGTTGGTATTCCGACACGGGAACAGGCGACATATAACTGGCCATGTGAAAAACATGGATTTTCAAGAAAACAAACACTTAGCGACTGCCCTTGAGATTTATTTATCGACATTAATTATAACAATTCGATTTCAATAGTTATCGTTAAGACAGGACAACGTCTGTCGGGTCAGATAGTGTTTTATACTTTCTGAGAGTACAACAATAATAACCGGTGAAGAAGTTTTTCATCCGAGACGGAGTATGTGGACACAGCTTATTTTTTCAATTCATTCACAAAGTGAAAATATTAGGAGCAATGAATGCTACCTGGAAATATACTTTACGAAATACATATTCAATGAGAAATAAAAATAGGATATTACTTTTATTTAACAAAATGAAATTTTGACGTAGGTTTTCGAGATAGTATTACACACACTGCATTCACTTTACAGACAAATATAAAACATATTTTGTCACACTTTACCATAAGTATCACAACAGTGCATTAACTCGTCCTAACTCATCTTGCATGTCACAGTCAAGTATTTCTTTGTTTGCTTAATGTGACAGACAAGCACGAATCCAGCGATGAGTTTTCGAGGGGCAAATGTAAAAAAACTTGCAATGTAAGAAAGCCTAAACTTTTTGTGGATGTCTAATTTTTTTTTCTGAAAATAAACCTATGAATATAAAAAAAAGTCCGGTTCTACTGTTAGTTCACCTTCTTCACTTTCAAAATCTCATTTACATTGTATTTTAATTTTTTATAGGAGGTGGATCACCCTCCCCCCCTCACCACGTGGATCTGACCCTGCTGCCAATGTGACAGTGCGACAAGTAATCAGACAAAAATTGTCCCTAAATCAAAACCAAAATTTCTGCATGCTTTGTCATAACATGGAACGTGGTAAATTCATACACTTTTCCTTTTTTTTTTAAATTTGTGTGTGTTTCAACAGTAAAAAAAAATATTATTGAAATTTCATTCCCGACATTTATTATCTGTAACTTATCGTACGCGAATTTCAATACTCAGGGCTCTGATGTCTGGCATAAATGGTATTTTGATGTTCCAAGTCATCCAACGTTTCCCAAACTATTCTTAACCCCATTTTACGGTACTTACGACTGGAATAAGGCTTCTGGCAATGATGTAAACCGTACTTGGGTATTTTTGTAAGGTAGAAGATGTTAGACAGTTGGTCCGAGTGTATGGCGTTGACCAAGGGTCATCAATGAGCCATGATTACAAGATTGTATCAGTTAGTTGCACCGCACGTCAATAAATATGTACAATGGTGTCTCGAGTATTGTACGATAAAACAGAGTATTAATGTGGCTTCTCGCCGTTCACCAAGGCGACCCGGGTTCGATCCCCAGAGGGCTGGTTTCGGGTTTTTCCGCATGTGAGAAACATGGCGGACGTTGCCGTTTGCCGGCGGGTTTTCTCGGGGGACTCTCGTTTACCCCGCCTCTCTCATTCTGTCGCTGCTCCACGCACATCTCACCCACCACCCCTTGTAGATAGAATGCCTCTGCACTCCCGACCCAAGGGCACGTGACGTCACTTCATGTAGTCCTACTACGTTCCATCCAGCCGGCGGCGTGCCCATTACTTGCCTTTCTCAGCGTTTCTGCATTCCTTACACTCAGTTCAAGTCAGTTCTTTTCAAACAGCAATGGCGGCTGGTTGAGATGTCTGTGTAGTCAACGTGTCTGGACAGTAGAACATTCGACATTTCTTAATTATGCCGAAGATTCGTGGGAACTATTGACAACGTCCGAAAGTTTCCGTGTTCGGTTTTTCAAATAATACACATTTAAAACAGAAGTGGGTACATACTATTGATCTGCAAGATTTTCAGCCGACGGACAACGAATTGCAGGTAATTACAAAAGCATATAACGTTACGCCAATTCCATTTTATGGATACTGGCATAGTGCTTACCAATGAGAGAGTCGAAACACAAAATTGCATAAATACTTTTCCGAGCACCTATAGCATACCGCATTCTTAAAGTCATACGCAAACGGAATAAACAGTTCATCAAGAGCATAAATCTTCTGCTTTGATATTTAAAAGCAATATTTTCATAATATTAATGGTAATGTTAAAACAACAAAACCTTTAATTCTGAGAAAAAAATGCAGAGCAAACAGTGGGTAGTTGGTAGAGGCACTAACACAGCAACTATGTGCAGGACGTAATTGCAACAGTCGCAATGACATCGTAAGTTATCTTTTGTGTTGTAGGCTGGATTCTTTAAAACACAAACACACGAAATTCTGGGCTATTCAACTTTAATAAACAGCCGAATAAATAACAGTTATTACCTGTTCAGTATATAAAAAACCTTAAATAAATGGTTTATGTAATGCAGTTGTACAAAAAACTGACTTCAGTCTAATATATAAAATCAGTTTATGCTAAGACTGGATAAGCGTAGTGTTTAGTAGGCTTGTTGTGATCCAGGATCGGCTCCTGGTGTTCTATATGATTGCATGTTGGCAATGTTGCCGATGTCGTTACCAGGTAGGTTTTCTCGCAATAATCTCGGTTGCATTGTTGTATCAGTCCGTCACTGTTTCATATATTCCTCATTCGGTACCTAACATCTCATCTTAAACTAAGTATATATATTTTTTCACCATCTGTATATCAGTGGTGTTCGGGTAAAGTGGTATAAGTAGATAAAGAACATTTTCACGAATAGAATTTTGCAACAAATAGTTTGGACGCCCCTTGCGCATTTGCAGCACTGATTCATGGTTATTGGGCAGCGTGTGTTTGTGCACATGCGTCGCCCAATCGACTAAGCAAATCAGGTTTAAGTTAATGTGACACAACACGTCTCTGATTAGCGGTTAGAAATCAAGACGCCTCAGTATAAACATACAATCACTGACCGTGAAGCATAGCTGCAGTTGTGCGCGGAATTTATTGAAACAATGTGTTGCAAATTATTTTTGGAAAATTTCTGATCTCTACTTACACCACCTTACCCTAACACCACTGATATATTTCAAGTACCTAAAATGTTAAGGTGTTATGAGCGCTCCACACCGAACAATTCGTGATTTAATAATTGTACCAAACACTGTCAAACTCTTACACATAACAATATTAGTAATTTCCCGCAAATAAGATATGTTTCGGTTCCATAGTTTTCGTGCAAGCGCAGGTGAAAGTAGCGATATTACTGTTTTTGCGACTTACCCAACTGTTCTAAAGATACAAATGTAATGGTTTAAAGTGAAATTAAAAGCATTAAGCTACAGAATGACACATTTTGCTATTTAAAATAACATTTATCTCAAAAATATACAGGTACTCAAACATACGCAACAATTTAGGTACATTCCAGAATTTTTATAAATAGAAACAATTTTACATGAAAACACAAAGGTATCAATCTATGCTTAATACATTAATTTCACTTTAAACAACTTCACTCTGTATTGAAGAGTGATGAAGGTGTTTGTGATGCACTGCCAGAAGCATACAATGATGATTCGGAACAAGAGAAGAACTAACTTCATCTAACTAACTAAATGTTCCGGTTTTTCATTTTAAAATTTTATTGGTAATTGGTACTGAAGTGTAAGTTATGTTAATAATTTTTTAGAGCACCCATAAGAAGAATATACAGGATTTGTTGCTAAATGCTCTCTTATTCGTTTTCAAACTCTATTGGTAAGGGGTATTGAAATTATGTTGTATTAATACTTTTTAGAACAGTGAAGAAAAATTTACAAAATCTGCTGCTAAATGTTTAATTTTTCATTATAATATTGTATTACAAACTGTTACTGATCTTTATGTTTTAATAATACCTTGAAGAGTAGATAATACAGTTAAATCAGAATAAATTTATGTGAACCATAAATATATATCTATTTGTTGGTTTTGATATGCCAGATTCACGAATGTGTCAAATATTTACATAATTTATACTTGAATTTACTGGAGAGGAGGGTATTAAAATACATTTAAGGAACTGTAACCTTGTAAATTGTTAAACTTCTACCTATAAAAGACACATAACAACAAACGTCACTAATATTTAACAATACCTAATTTTGAAAAGACTTTGAAGTTTAAAATCTATTTTTCTCAAGACTTGTAAATTGCACATTCGTGGTTCTGGCATACAGGGGACGATATACTTGAGAAATGTTCTATGGGAACGTACTTCTCGCCCAGTCTGTACACCTGCACAAATCCCTACGGCTGTAGCCCACACATGATGACGGGAATCGCAAAAGTTGTCACACCCGCGTGTTTTCATGTGGACATGTATATATATATGTGTGTGTGTGTTCGCGCGCATGTGTGGTAGCAACCCTACCACTCACCCCTCTGCTACTGCCTGCCGTGCCAATCTGCCGAGTTAAATTGTAATTTTCCCGCCGTGGTATCGGCGGCGCGGGACCGAAATTACTTTTACCCTCCCTCCCTCCGCCATTCCCCTCATCATCCAAGCGAGTTTGTGAGTGTCATGGAGGGTTGTATTTCCATACCCTACAGGGGTGAGGGTGGATGGGGGAGTTGGAGAGGAAGGGGTTTGCGACGAATCTAAGGGATGGCAGGAGCAGGGAAGGGTGTCGAAGTGTTGGAATTTCTACGATGGTCCGTACACAATCCCTGCACAGCTTACATCCCGCGAGGTAATTACCCGAGCACAGCAATTGCCGACCAACTCTGTTAGAAGGATTCGGGGAGGGCAGTTTCATTGAAATATTGGCTTTAGTTTAGTTCCTCTATAACTTCGCTTCTTGAATAATAATTTTGATGCCAAGAGAGGTCGAGAATATTGTTTGTAATTTATTTCAAGGTTGTCTGCGAGATTATGGCTATGTTTATCGTGTCGCAAACTGTTAGGGAAGGAATAGTTTCGAAATCTCCACTAGGAGAGCTCGTTCATACATCAGCACGAAATTATATTATATGATACTTAAGTAGACAGTCTTAACATTCGACTTAGTAATTAACAAGAAAGATGTGCACTTTTATCGTAGCAAGTGCAGCACAATGCTTGTGCTAAATTTAAAAAAAATAAATAAATAAGTTACACTCTAATTATTAATAGTAAAATTATGTTTACTTAGCCATTATAAACATATTTTCAAGGCAGTTGGACATAAATCTTATGTCAAAATAATGTAAAACTGTCACGGCGTAACACTTCATATTGACAGAGTAAACATCTGTTTTCTTGTGAGGAGCAAATTGGAAAAGGTCACTTCTACGACCTTGTCATTTCACCGAACGTTATCCCTACTCTTCACCTTACTCCCTACACGAACCACTCTGCACATCTTCTATAATGTTGTATCAACTGCCGAGGTCGCAGAACTTCCCTACACTTCTTACCCTCTACAAAACCATACGCACCGCCTGTTGGCATCCCTTTACCCTGTCCATAAACCACGTGCACCGTCTATTGGAGCTTATGTGTCGTTCCTCCCATTGGCTACCACGAGACGTGACAGTTCGTACACCAGACATAAAGCCGAAATCATATTGGCCATAGCATCCAACATTCGTCACCGCCCCGCATAACCCCCAGCGTAGTGGGGAGAGGAAAATAAGTTCTGCCAACTGACGAGGTCGTAGAACTGACATAGCCCCGAGCAAATGAGAATATGTGTAGATAGTGACTAGGATGAAACACAAATTACAATTAGTAACGGTTCTTACAATTTCAGAAAATACTCCGTAAAAGTCTCTGCAAGACATATTACATACTGAACAATAGCACCATCCACGATACTACACATAACAGAAACGTCCCTGAAATCCAAGACAAACCTAGCTATTAAGACCGGGAGAGAGGCGCTGACCGAGCTCCTAACGCAAAACGTGTGCAAACTAAAAATTAGTTAAGTGAACAAATATTCTACTTTACAGCGTTTATCCTTACAAAGAAGCATTTGAATTACAAAGAATATGCTAATTCCTGGCTGTCAATTAAATAATTTTATGTTAAAATCTGTCATAAGAACTTGGGTTTTCACTTTATTTTTTAATGTAAATGCTGTAAGTCCTTAAGTTTCCAGCCAATTAACAGCCTATAGGTAAATAGCGAAAATAAATTAAAATATTTCTCTGGGCAATTTCTTCCAAAATAAATCCCGTCAATACTTGTTCATCTCTTTAGGTGCGCCGGCAGCTCGCAATGATAAACTCCACCATACAGGACCTCCAGGTCAGAGTCGAATTTTGGTTACAAAAATACTTCCAAGAACTGTTCAGACTCGTTAGTCCCGCTGTATAATATACATTTAAATGACATATTTCAAAATTTACTTCGGCATAACGATAAATAACATTCAGAAAAGAGGGTATCGGTTTCGAAAATTAGGCGAATATTCAACAAAAGATGGATTCGGCGACATACCCTTGGTGTCAGATATTGAACACTAAAAAAATAACAATATTTCGAAGCCTAAAGCTGCAGTTTCTTTCCAATAACTGCATTTTCCTTAACTTAAAACTACACGTTAGTGGCCTTCTTACTGTCCTAAATCTAACAACAATATTAACTGAGCGATTTTTTACAGTCCGGCAATGCTCAAAGTCGCCACCTAGTTTGTTTGTTTCCTTCCTCTATGACAGCAAAGACGTAGGCCAAACAAAAACATAACCTTAAGAGGCGTGATAGATAAATAGACGCTGAGCTCTACAATTGAGATTTAAACGTTTTTGAAAGTCAGTATAGAAAAACTGCAAAACAGCATTCCTTGATAATTATTTTTTTATTGGTAAACATTTACCCGGAATGATGCATTTGTGATCTCTTGCGCCGAAATAAAATGTACGAGATTTCGGCGTTAGGGATTGTTCTTCAGATGTACGTTATCCGAGAAAAATTTTTGCTCAGAAATTAATAAAATTATTCTTGGGAGTTAAAATAAAGTAAATAATACATTTCACTCCAAAACTAACATAATAAATCACAATTATCCTAAAAACCACAGTAGAAAAAAAAATCCTTAAAATATAATATTTGCCTACAAGATGTCTAAGAACAAAATAAAATTAGAAAAATTATGTACTGTATTCGTTACATTCTAGCAGCGATAATGGAAGAATTCCTTCAAAGAAAACATCCTGGTCTAGGATGTGATGGTCTTCTATAATAAATGAGGCAACTGTAAAATGTGTTTATTTTTCATAACTGTTGTGATCTGTCATACCGTAACTGTAGGTAACCTACATAATAATTTTCGGTTTCCCATCAGAAACTACTGATTAAAAATATTCTTATAAACACTGCTGCGTGTCATGAAATGCTGTAGAATAAAAAATCACGTTATGAAAATTAGTAACGAAGAGACAAACATAAAACCAGTGTATTTAGTAAACTACCTCCTTCACACTTTGAAGTCTAGATTCGGGTATAACGCATCGATGAAAAATGTTCTGTCCGTGACGGGATACTGGCAAGAATAAAACTACATTGACACTAGAGTGCTTGATGTCTGAATACTATCAGAACACTTAATTACCACGAATGTAACATTCGTTCTATAAAATAGCCAATAATGAATGTTTATTAACTATAATAATATTGCACTGTCTCTCCTTGCAGTATAAGTTGATCTCCAACCTTGTAACTACATGATTAGCGGGACATTCCAAACAGTTGGGGTACTTTTAGGGGAAGAAATAGAGTGCATTCAGATCAATTAGGATACGCGTTATTACTACGGAAAGAAATAATTTCGAATTCTATGACTTGGATGCTATAATTGAATTCATTGATGCACACTTTATAATACACTGAACTTTGTGTAGAGAGGCCTCAGCCATTTGTCTGTTAGTTGCTGCTCATTGGAACAACAGACAATTAAAACATATATGGCCACTGTCGAAGACTCTTAACGTGCATGTCATTGAACCCATGAAGTTTTCCTTTCCGTAGTAAGTCGTTGTTAACTTGAAAACTTGTAGCTTGCAATTTTTCTGCACTCAACAATTACGGGACTACTCAAGTTTTTTCGAGGTCAAGACAAGCAAGAAAAGAATATATTTTTATGCACACTGCATATACTCCTGTAAGTCTCTGTAGTACCACTATACCCCATCCTACTAGCCCATACCATATCTGACACGCCCACTGTACAATTCTTCATTTGCTATTGGTCGACTTTTAGATTACGGAAGTCAAGAGAGTTCGGGTGCAGGAGGCTGCAGGCTGAGGATCTGAGGATCGAAGATCGGCCATCTTGGATCCGCTGTTTGTCTCTTTTTTTCTCAAAACTTTCCTTTTTCCCCTCAAAGTTTCCCTTTTGCCCTTCAAAACGAATGAAAATTTCCCATTTTTCTCTAAAATTTTCCGAATTTCCCTCAAAACTAAGTGAGAAAAGCAAATTCACAATGCGGATAAAAGAGGAGCAAAGATGTGTATTTGATGTCCGCTTTGTGGATTATTTTGGGTTTTATTTGGGTATTAATTGCCTAGTAATGCATTAATGTCAGCTCTGTTTGGCAAAAACGTTTCTAGTGGATGATCTTCGCTTGCATGACGTCTATCTTAGAAGTCTGTTACCATCTTGGTGACTAGGTCATAGCCTGTCTATTGGATAGTATTAATCGATGTAATCTTGACGATCGGCCATGGTCTGAATTTATTATTTCGCCGTTGCCAACTTCTGGACTCGATCATTACCTGCGGATAACATTGTCATTCTGATGAATCGACCATGACCTATCTCTTGGAAATATTACGTAGGGTACCAAGTCCAACCTTGACAAATATTCCTTGGTTTGGTTTCTGTATAAAATGTAACTAATACAATATTATATTCTTACTAGCATACTGACACACAATAAAAAGTTTTAGCGAACATTATTTTCTTACGGCATGGTTGTGCCTAGTTATTTTTCAATTTATATATTATACATATTTATGTTATACAAATTGTTGCAAATATTATATATTTTAATGTGGATATCCCTATCATTTATATAGTTATTTATTGAGGTGTAGGACCATACGTAGGTATATGTACATAGAGCATATATATATATCGTGGAACCTCGTTAATACAAACCTTGTAAATACAAAGTTCTCATTAATACAAAGCGATTTTTACTCCCCTTGGAATGGGATAAGAAATGAAATATTACTTTAATGTATAATAAAAATTTTGTTTATTCATTAAACCATGCAATATCTAGTTCTCAAGTAAAAGGAAGTCATTGTGGTGAAAATACTATTTTATTTGCCGGGCTAAAAAGACTGACCAAAATTTTAGAAACTTTTTAAGGTTTTAGTGAACACCTGTTAATACAAACCTCATTATTACATACAGCCAAAATTTTGGTCCTTTCAGGTTTGTATTAAAGAGGTTTGACGTATACACATGTCACAGTTTTACCGTATTTTATTTTGAAATTATATGTAATGTATATATACATAAATTAGAAAGTCATTTACTAATGTCCACTATCTTGTTTCAATAACCTGTCATTTGGTTTTTCATCGAAACATTTTTACGCATTTCATTTGTTTACTACTACTGATAGGCAATCGTCACAGTACACTGTTGCTACCACTGTCTAGTTGACTGCTTGGCGCCACTAGCATCGCCGGCAATCTATGTTTCGTATCTTGCCTAGTAGATGACACAAGCATAATTCTGTTAAAAGATTTACGAAAACTTACAAGTGGGCAATTCTGAGCTCTTTGGGATGGAGGTCTTATAATTAGAAATAAAAGAGTTGAATTAAGATATTGATTTATTATCTCACAAAGTTAACAAACGTACACAAAACAGCAATCAACTATAACTTACACAACACCCTTAATTATGCACACAATTACTAATATGTCCCAGAAACGTTAATTAACTTGGACAGTTAACGAGCAAAAATGTTTACCATTAATTAATTGAAGACTACAGCAAATCACAATAAAAGTTCAGTGATATATCCAATTAACAGACTCTCAAATAGTGACAATGTACCACTTTATCAGTCCGAAGTGGTGATGACTTACCATGTGTTGCGCAGCACCCCGAGTGCACCACTGTCTTCACTCTTGAGGCCTTCGGTTCGACTCCCGTCACGCACCTCCTTGTTGTCCGTCGACCCGCAGCAACAGTCCTCTTGTTCCGCCCAGCACTGCTTCGAAGGTATGTG
Organism: Medauroidea extradentata; assembly: GCA_003012365.1. Taxonomy (NCBI): domain Eukaryota; kingdom Metazoa; phylum Arthropoda; class Insecta; order Phasmatodea; family Phasmatidae; genus Medauroidea; species Medauroidea extradentata. Next base: position 24,555 of record PNEQ01030264.1, on the reverse strand, counting down.
CCTGCAGACTCACATTAGACTCTGACGTCACCAAGATGTCTTCACCAGTCTCTCTCCACAGGCCTTCGTCTAGCACGGCCAATAGCGAAATCCCCCAAATCTGTTGACTCGGGGCTTTTATACTCTAGCCAAACTCCGGGGATGCACCGAATTACAGGGGTCTAACAATAGACATTACATCATCCTGGGGACGTGCCTTGAGCCTCGCAAGCCGGTCTTGTAGGGTTAAGGCGCAGTTGACACATGTCTCTATGACATAGTTCAGTGTGACTACCACCACGTAGCCGTCCGGCTTGTGAATCGTTACCTAGTTCATAAGGTGTTTCGAAACAGCTTCCAACCACCCGGCCCTCAGAAGCACAGCATGCAACAGTATGTTAGTGCTCTACTCCCAACTGACAACTGTAAAGGACGATGTGATATGACAGGTATATGATGACTTGTCCTCATAGCCGTATTTTAATTTTGAGTGTAGATAATAAATAAATACTTCACTGTCAAATGGTACCGGTCTAGCAAACCTTAGGTTTCGTGTCCAAATTTGTCGATAAGTATCAATCCATTAGATATATGACTACAAAAATACATAAATTATAACTATTTTGGCTTAGTTTTGAACACATTCGAATTAGCAGTATGAAAGTATTAATTTATTTATATATTTCGCTGCATAGACAAGTTCAAAAGACGAGAGACACAATTCGTCAGTCGATTATTTATCGACTATTTTAAAAATAATTTGACATATGATGAAAACCATAATTCTGATGTATGCCTCCCAGATCGTGAATAAGTAATACATGAAAGGACATATTCTGAAAGATTTTCAAACATAATTCTCAGAACAGTTAAGCCTATTTTACCCTGTTTACATTATTTTTAATATCGTCAATAAATATAATGAAACTGCTGTGTCAGTTTGCCCCTTTCATTATCTGATCTCTCCACCTTGCCAGCAACCAAGTCCCTTAAACATATCACCTGTGTACAACATATAAATATACAATTAATTATCTAACGATGTGAGAAAGGCATATTAAAACTCAACAACAACCCAAAGCTATAGTAAAACGTGTAGGTTCTTGTTTCTGAACCATTCAACACAGTTCAGCGACTATGATAGATGTAAGAAATAAAATACGTTGAGATGCATTCATATCTATGCAGACCAGTCAACCCTCAAAGGAGGGGAAACAATAATTTAATTATCATTCAAAATCTGCAAAAGAAAATTGAAAATGATTTTAATGTCAAAATCATAAATAAATAAATAAATAAATATTTATTTTTTCTGCCCTCATATATTCGAAGCAGGAAAATGGATCGTTGTATTTGCACGATTCAAAAACATTTAAAAAAAATTAAAGCTGTATATCGGCAACGCTTTCTATAAAGCACATATTAATTATATATCTGTGCTTGAAACTATCAGACTCGGCAATTGAATCATTGAAGTGTCATTAAAAATCCACAACAAGAAAAAATCATTGTGTCGTCAACTGTCTAAATAAAACATGTATTAATTATTTTTCTGTCATGTAAATCCTCGAAGCGAACGAATTAATTTTCTTTCAATATGATTTACAATTCTGCAAAATAAAGGCAGTTTATCGTCGGCTATATAGCTACAAAAACAAGTATTAATTATTTTTCTATCCTACACATCCTCAAAACGAACAAATAAATCAATTCTTTAGTTGAAAACGGAACTTTTTTTTTTCGTCAGCACATAATATAAAACATGTATTACTTTCAAGCAACTTGAAAACAATATGACTTTTGACGATTTGCTCATCACTACACGAAAAATAGTCTGACTAATTTATTCATTTCAATTTTTTATAAGAAATGATGACCTAACCATTTTTTACACTTTGGCGACAATGTATTGAAGTTAATGTAGCTCCGTAGTGTTAAAACTAAAAATAACTATGACTGGATAAGCAAGTTATGTATTAAATGTTTTATCAGCTCTGATTGAAATAAGTGCTTGTAAAGCAATAGCCAGTCGTGTTTGCATTATAGTTTGTTCAATCACATGTCTAATAGTCTCTGTGGAGAATCTCAAACATATTAGCTAAAATTGATTAATGTGTATGTTATTAAATTTGAAATGACAATAACGTATATCGAATGAAAATACCCGGTTGCAGTGAATCAATATTAAAATATAGTGTATTCTGTTCCATGATTGGCATCAGTGAAGTTTCTCAATTAAATTTAATATAACTTATTTCGAATCAGCCACTGTCTATAACTAATTAAAATTCCCAGTTGTTGTGAATCAGTAATACATATAAATTAATGTTTGTTCAGTCGCATAGCTTTTCTTTGTGAAGCATCTTAAATTTATTCAATGTCAATTTTTATTTTTTATTTTAAATCGGCCACTGCTATATCTACCTAATTAAAATACCATGCTGCCGTGAAACAGTTTTATACATTATAGTTTGTTCAACTGCGTGGAAAGTCTCCATGGAGCATCTCAAATTAATTTGCAAATTTTTATCTTTTTCAATTTAAATCGGCTACTGTCTTTATCTAATTAAGATACCTGGTTGCTGTGCAGTGTTATTACACATTATAGATTATTGAGTCGCATTTATACTCTCCGCGAATCTACTCTAATGTATTCGCTAGATTTCAATTAAAATCTAAATTATTTACTTCTAAATTATTCATGTTCTAAATTTAACTAAAATACCTATTTGCTATGAAGCGGTATTTTACATTTTAGTTTGTTCAGTCGCATGGCGATTGTCTGTCAAGCACGTAAAATTTATTCTTTAAAATATCGAATATATTTTACATAAATTATTTGAAACGGCCATGACCTATATATTTTTAAGCACCAGCTTGCTGTGAAAGGGTTACATTTTGGAGGAGGGGGATCAAGTGCACTACTGTGGAGCATAAATATGTTTTAATTGGGTGTCGACTTTGGCTTATTTCTAGTTAACATATGCCGTTGTTGTGAAACATTGTTACATTTTATTGGCCCACACTTGTGCGACATCTTGACTATAGTCTTAGCATAAACATGTTTTAATTTCGAATCGCTCTCAGTGTATTTCTAGTTAACTTACACACTTGCTATGAAAGCCGGTTAGTTTACTGAGGATTACCAGTGACAGGGTCGGTGCCCAGTGGAGCAGCTCAACATTTATTCTACGGTTGATTTTTTAAATATCAACTTGTATTCGAGCAGTCTGGTGTGCTGCATTATGTCACTTCTGTTTCTCTAAGAATTATTTCATAAACAGAATTCAAAAATTTTTTTAGTAGTTAAGTAAAAAATCATGTATGTAGCTTCCCAGCAGAAATAAAAGAGAAGTAGGCACAATTTTTGTACAAATAATCTTGCCAGCTGTGAGAATTGTTATAATTATATTTCTGGCCAAGTAACGAACTAGCTAGTTTCATAAGCCATTTGTCATCAGGTTAACAAACAGGCATGCATTTACACCAGTTATTTTTTAAGCATTCCGTGCATTAACATTTAATGCTAGTATAAATTACTAGGCTAAGAATCTCGAGATTTCTAGACAACTGTTATAATGAATAATCACTTTCTTTAGTTAAACTAATTAAAAAATAACGGTGTGAACACAGGCATCTCGAAATTAATAACGCAAGTAATTTTATACAATTAATTAATGTAGTAAAATATAATTTTTTTGTAAGTACATTGCTGTGAACATTCAGCCCACCCTTATTTGCGTACACTGCACGACGTTCTTGCATGAATACACTTTGTATGATGTAGCAAACAAACAGTTACTTGCTTCATGTCTTCGCGCAATATCAGATCGTGTGAAGACTGTGCCACAATACTTGCAAAGCTTTTGTAATAAATGAAGCAATCATCTACATAATTTATTGCAGGTGTTCGAGATTCCTTATTTGTATTGTTGCAGTTTACACAATCACCACATCAAAGTACTCTAACATTACTCAGCTCTCCACTGCTTTTGTTGTTTGACTATTAAGTCTTCATGACTATCGGCTCTAAGAAGCTCTTGCTGTTTGTCTAGAAGACTGTGATAATAATATCTTCTAAGCACGTCGCTAAACAGTTCCTGCTGTGTGCATTCAAACTGCTCATGTTCGCATTATCGAACTGCATGAGAAAGGCAATGGACTGTAAATATCGCGGCTAGGTATTTACACAAAGTGCTAGTGCACGTCGGCATGAAACTAGTACCTGCCTCTTCAGCGATTCGTATAAGATTTATTCGTTTAATAACTGTGGTATTGGCAAGATTCTCTGTACAAAAATTTTGCCTGCTATTCTCTTTCAATTGGGAAGCTACATATGTGTTTCATTACTTACCTATTCCCGTCATTTTTCCCTTTTCCCTCAAAAATTTCCTTTTCCCCCTCAAAATGTCCCTTTCTCTCTTCAAAGCGAATGAAAATTTCCCATTTTCCCCTAAAAATTTCACGAATTTCCCTCAAAATTTTATTGCTGCTATATTGGCAAAAACCCCCTTTTTTTAACCACGCGAAAGAAGCCGCAGTTAGACACTAGTAAGTTCATATTACTCGGTCATGTTTTCTTGTTGGTAGCACAGTTGTTTCGGCCACATCACGTTATAAAACATTTATTCACTGTATGGTAGAGATGTTGTGAAGCACCAAACTTGATAGGCATACTTTATATACAATACGCACTTGCAATACACACAGTAAATGAGAATATAAAGTATCAGGTCAGGTACATTAAGTATTAGTTAACCTTTCGTTAAGGTACTGCATCGTGTGCTCCATGTAATTAAAAATAATCCGATAAACGCATATTTAATTAAAAATATATAGTCACGTGAAAACTAACTCTACTTCACTTTTCAGTAGCATATTAATTCATCTTTTTAACGTTTTATTTTAATTCGTTTTTACATTTTTTTAAATAACTGCCCTGTAACCTAATATATATTTTACCTTGGTAATTCAACGTTAATTTAGCTTTATATGTTGCAAATTAAACATAACTGTAACAGTTCTACACATTAACTGGTCAGTTGCTGGTAACAATGATTTTCGTATCAAACCTTGACACCATATGACATCCTCAAGATCTTGGAAACGTTACTAACCGTTTCAAAAGCGCTAGGGGGGCCTTGCTGAAATGCTTCAATGGTGCTACCTACCTTATAACCTTGGCAACATCAAACGTATATATTTACATATTATATGCAATTCTGTGTGGCTCAGTGATCTGTTCAACCTGCGTGCAACGACTTGTTGATTCATCTCGGTGCTGTTCATACTGCTACATGACCATTAAATATGTTTTTTTAATAACCTGGAAACTATAAAGAAGTAGTTGTATGCCTTAAAACATTCTAAATACATACTCATATTTGTTTGTATGTCCAAAGCGATGTCGTGAACCGTGGTTGAGCAGCACCAAACATAATACAACATGTGGTTATCTACCATTGTTCTCTCTGGAGAAGGCAGCGTCCTTAAGAAGTCTCACAACGTATTACTGTGCATAAATCATCACTTTCCGTATCATAACTCAACACTCAGAGGAATTAATGATAATGTCTCCATACATTAGCATTGAATTTTACGATTACGTGTGTTTTTGTACGTAATTGTTACTGTTAATTGGTTTTCATTAAGATAATATTATCTACAAGTTTGATAATTCAAAATGTTTAATCATTAAAGGTACTTACTATTGTATAATGTGCGTACTACAAAGAAAAGCTGTTAGCTACGTCCCTACCAACAGGTTTTAAATAAATCTCACAAAACTCGTGGGTCGAGAGAAATTAAGATAATTTTGGCATGTTGAGTGACACGGCTCTTAAGTAGTCCGCCTAGCAAAACCGCCGAGTGGTGTACAGATATTCAGTCGATAGACGTTTGTTCGAAAACTATTTAACTTGCATTAGGGATAGCATACAAAGAATGTATCACGTGCGTATGTCCATTTAAAGTTCTCTGGTATTATTTACAGCTTACTTCTAGCTGCCTAAATGAACAAAAATTGTTTTCTTATAGGTCATTTTAGTTATGAAAATCTTGTACATAAAATAAAATAAAAATAAGTATACAAGTGTATGGTACACATTTTACCGGTTTATTTGTTTCTCTGTGCAGTACATGTTCTGCCTACAACTATTATTTGTTAATTTTTCAAATTATTTCGTGCCTTGCGTGGTTTGTTGAGATCTCATAGTGCAGAAGGAGTGTGTGGTAATGAATTTGCTTTTAAAATCGGTAACTATGTGACCCTCATATGGTTGCATGTGTTCGGAAGTCTGTCATATAACATGAAGTGTTCTGGAAGAAGTTAGCTATCCTGAAATCTTGTCATGTGCTGCTCTCTGTGTTCAGTAAGCAGGGTACCAGGGAACCTTCATCAATGTTCTCCTGGTTGCAGGCGTTCTCCGAGCAGGACCTGGAGCAGGCGAGGTTCACGTCGTACCTGGAGCGACGTCTAGTCAGCTACATGTGGAAGGTGAAGGAGTCGATCGAGCGAGTCAAGTCCTCCGGCCGTCCACCAGGGCGTCCCATGGGTCATGCACCCCGAGAGCCACAACAGCACGTCACCGCAGACTGTGTCGTCAAGGGTATGGGTCTGGTGGCGGCTGTTCAAGGTCGCCGGGCCACCTTCTACGTCTACCTGCGCAACCCGAGGAGGTCGTGTGATCTGCATGTCGAGATACACGGACCATGCGGGGACTCAGGCTGTGCCACGGTGGCCCTCCGGACTGGCGCGATGCAGATGTGTTCTTCCTCTGCTGGGGGTTCCCCATCCAGCCGGGCGGCCATCTCCGTGAGGTACCGTGTCGCCAGCAATCACGTGCGAGTCTCGTATGTGCCACGTAGCCCGGGTCACCACGAACTGTGTGTTACCCAGGATGGGCTGCACGCTGTAGGCTCCCCGTACAACGTGCATGTCGAGCGGTGCGACGTAGATGGTGGGCTGACGCCATGGAAGAGCTCGTCAGAGGACGAGGACGACGAGCGGAAGGTCGTCCGGCGTCGACTGCGGGTGTTGCTCCGAGTGGTGGATTTCATAGGGGAGAAAATGCTGTTGACGGAGGATGGCAAGCTGAGGAAGGTGTGCTCCATCGAGGCGCTCTACAGCGCCACCCGGTCTGTCACATCCATCTCCCCATCGCCTGAGAACAATTCCATTACAAACATTGATGGATCCCCTATCGATGGTGTGACGAGTCAAACGAACCCCTCCGAACCACTTGCTGTCGACACCACTAGGACCAAGAATGAAGGCAGGCTGCGAGGTGTGGAACTGTTCAGAGATCGATGTCGGTATGTTATCTGCCTCTGCAACTTCGTCCTGAGGAACACAACGAGGCAGAAGAGCCTAGAGATCCTGCAAATGGCAGAAAAGATTCTCGATGGCCGACCGGTCAAACTGCATGATGACTCCTTGGATAAGATCAAATTCATGGTCGAGCAGATTGTGACGTCTCCGGTGTACCTGAGATCACGCAGACCATCGTGTGATGAGTGTAGCGAATTAAAAAATGAAAATCACCTTAAAAATGTGTGCATAGAAAACTACATAAGAGGTTGTGACTCGGAGGTAAATTGTGGATGCCTGTCTTCTTCGTTGCCACAACAGGTAGAAATCAAAAATGATTCCAACAAAATTGCAACCTTAAATAAAGACATGTTAACTGTAGTACAACACGATTGCAAAAGTGTAGCTTGTAATACGCGACAATCAACAAATGAAAAAGTGCCTTTTTCAAAAGAGCATGTCAATAAATTGGATGATAAAAAAAATTATGAAAATTCTTTCACATTCGTTGCAAGGCTTGTGCCAACAATTTTAGAGGAAGATGAAGAATTGTTGTATAATGTGAAAGATGAAGACTTTCATCAGCAGAAATATGAAGATATCAGAACTGTAGCAATAGTATATTGTGGTGACTCGAATCAAGACATAAGTGAAACGAATGGAACATTTTCCAGATATGTAGAAACTTCAGACTATGAGCACCAAAACCCTGTAAATGCAAAAATTGTAAATGTTGATAGTGAGTATGGTGACAATTTGCTCAAAAGGGAAGAGGGCTATCCCCTTTCTAAACCACCAATTACAGAGCAATTAGCATGTGAAGATTTTGCTACGTGTAATTTAGAACAATCGCTTGGTGTAGTACAAACAGGCACTACTTCAAAACCATGTGTGTGTGATACAGATTCGTCTTCCTCTAACATAAACACATACACCACTAAAAACTCGATGTTACATGAAAATATTGTTGTTGATTCTGGCAGTTCTGATAAATTACTCCATTGTAGCACAGAAACTAAGAACACCAATAAATTCCACAGTGCATTCTGCAGTACTGGTTGCACAAATCCTTACCTAAATGACACAAAGAGGTCGGCAAATACCAGAGAAGTGAATGAAGACTTAAACGACAATATTCAAAAATGTAGACTGCACACTGGCATTGCAGCAACTACTGGAAACTACCAAGAGATTAATTTCAATTTCTGGCAGCCAAAGCCCGAGGTCAAGCTTGGCATTCCACTCCAGGACATTGCCAGTGCGGCAGTGGACTTCGAACCAATCCTGTCGGCTCCGAGCCTGGACGAGGCGTTGAAGAAGTTGGAGCAGGGGCTACAGAAGTTGCGGCTGAGCCCAGTGAACATGCAGGACACAAATATCGGCTCGATTCGATCCCCCGTCGACTCCAACAATGCCCCAGACGACATTTGTGTCGCAAATCATGACCTCGACGAGCTATATGGGGATATCTCCGCAGCAGGGTTCGACGACTCGCCCAATAACTTCAACTTCCGTGAAGGCGACGATATGAATAACACCCCAGACGATGCACCCGCCGCGATGCACCATATGGCAGAACCGTATGGGGATGTTGCCGGAGCAGGGGTCGAGGACTCGCCAGTCAACTTCGAGGATGGCGATGGCTACGGAGACGATGCCAGCTACGTGGCCGGGGACTCTGACTATGTGAGCCTGGACGATGTGCGTGGCTCCCTGCAGCAGAGCTCGGAGGATGAGTCCCGGAGTGTGAGCAGCTCTCACCGGAGATACCGCTATGGTGAGGGTGGCCGTGATGATGCCCGCATGGGACCTGCAGAGCGCGAAATCTGGGGGCTCGGTAACACCACGGAAGACAAGGGGCCAGGCCGGGACTCGTCGTATGCTTCAAGGAGACCACAGACAGCGATGCCTTCTTCCAGGCAATACTCAAGATTCTTCCCAGATATAATGCAGATGTCGTCCATCTCTGAGGAGATGGAAGATTCCAGCTCAAGGTATCGACGATCAGATGCTCTGTTCAGTGCTGCTTCTCAAACACCAGTTACATGTGAGAACCAAGTGAATACCACTGGTGTACATGATGAAACAGAACAAAGTGATATGAGACTGTTAGAAAATGAGTTTATCCACCATCATAGCAAAATGAATGAGGAAATCACTGAGAAACGTGGTGTATCGGATATTACTGATAATGTTGATTCTGTTTATGGTGAAAAGTGGTCTAGGTTAAGTGATTGGTTGCCAAAAAATCGCAGTAAACAACATATAACAGATACTCAAGAACACTCAATTCAAGAATTTAGCAAGGAAAGCATAGCATTGGATGAACACCTTTTGGAAACTGCCTGCTCGCAAAAGACAATGTACACTGCAGAACTGTGTCACCCGAAAATTGAAAAAAGCGAAATAGTTCCAACTGTTGGCCAAGACAACGAATTAAGCAAAGAGTCAGAAATACTTGCTAGGCTTTCTTGTTCTGTGTCGGAAGAACAGAAACTCAAACAAAGGGCAAAATCTGAGTTCAAAGAAGAATGTACTGTTTATTTTTTACACGAGGAAAATAATTACTTTTCAAGAAAACTTAATCATTCAATAGTGTTACCTTCCAAATACGAAATCTCATGTGCACAGAATAACGAAACTTATAAAAATTCTTCTCGGGTAGATAATAAAACTTATTCCACTTTAAAGTTTTTAGAAATAATGCCAGGCATTAACGAGCCAAGTAAGGTTAACTCCTACACTAATGAAGATGTTTTGATTTCTGACTTAGATTCAGAAAATACAACTAAAAGTACTGAACTGCCAAAGAATGTTATGTGTAAAGAAGATATTCAGAAACCACTTTTTACTGAAAAATTATCCTTCCCAGATGGCTATCAGAGTGCAGAGCAGACAAGTTACACAAAATTGCTGTCTTCTTACAAAAAGGTTGAACCTCTAAGCCCAAAAATAAAGAGACTAGGGAAATCCCTACAAGAGACATTGACTGAGAAACGTCGATCAAAAAAACACCCATCAATACTGATACCAGGGATCGTGAGTAAGTGGAGACGTCTGTTTGAAAGCAGAATGCAAAACGAAAATCTTTTCCAAGGAAAGAACGAGCAAAAACAAAATAACCTGGAAAACATCCCTGGAATTGACTCTAGCAAGAAAACTTCTGTCTCTCACTGGAAAATGTTTTGGGAGGAGCTTCTAGAGCAGAGAAATTCGGAGTCTTCATCTGTAGGATTCCGACTCAAGGAAGATATATGTTCCTCACTTACGTTCAGAAACTCTGATACAGAAGTAAAAACAAAATTGGATTCTGTCAGAGAAAAACATAAAAATTCTGCACAGTCGTTCTTCAGAAGTTGTATCGATGACTCAACTGAAGAAACCAAACTGTCAGTGAACAGTTTCCCAAAAAATTTACAAAACCAAGTTTTTAATAGGAAGGTCGAACAACCAGGAATGCAACACTCAGTAACAGAAAACTCTCTTCAGCAGGGCTGGAAACATAAAAGTTTCAGTCAACATACAAGCTTCTTAGGCAGCTCAGATTGTCTGCCAGAAACATCTCGTGATTCCTTTAGTAAGTTCGTCCATCATTCTTTTACAAAAGTTACTAATAATTTTATAAATATATTCCATAAAATGTCTCAGTTTTGTTTTCATATTTGTATTTAGTGGCCCATACTATCATTAAAAATATAATAACATTGTTAATTTGCAAAAATATAATATATATTCGCGAAATACCTATGTACAAAAAGAAATCACTTCCGAGAATTTTCGAGCACTCTCAAAACATCACACGCATAGGAAGTACTATTTCTCAGACCACCAAAATGACTAGAAGAAGCCTTTTTGCGCAGCTATATCTTAAAATCTATTCCTAAGAATGATGTGCCATTAATCGAGAGCTCTACAATATCTTTGGTACATGCTTCCCAGTAGAAACATAACATGTTTTCAGCTTAAAGTTCTACAGTTGCAGCATTGCTGCAGAATAACATCAAGATCATAGGCACGATGGTACATGAGCTAGTGAAATCCTTATTGCATCTTCTCTTATGTGTCTCCAACGTGCATACAACTCCATATAGACAGTCAACTTAAGCTTGACTAGTAGTCAGAATTCCGCCTGATTCCATAATAGTTATTTGTTATCATGCTCTAAGCATAGGTAAGGAAACTAGCAAATATGTCCTGCATGAGGTAATTAAGTGGACAAAACTAATTAGGAAATCCACTTAGACGGAATTTGTGTTAGGCACTAAATTTTCGAGTAAAACTATATGAAAGTTCTATGCAAATTTAAGAAAACTTGTGTAGCATCCTCACTTGTGATAAGTGAGGTGATGTGGCAAAGTTACAGCTTTAACGAGTCGATGGTAAGGTAGAGTATGTGCCAATCTCAGTTGTATCAATAAAAACTGTGAAAACTAAGGCACGGAAACTGCTTATAATGACATTAAGTAACAAAGTTGGCCTTACAGCTCGATTGTTCATCGATTATATTACAACTCTATCAAACTGCATTCAAATGTAAATGTAATTCCCTAGTTGTAAATTTAGCTCTTGGTTCAGTTGTCATTATCCGATTCAAATGTTATGTGATGGTTTAAAACTTTTTTTATTTTTTTATCTTGAATTAAGGGTACTAACATATTTTTACCAAATTAGAGCAGATTTTCCTAACAAGATTTGATCACGGGATAGAATCCATAAATCGCCCCTATATTCTGTTAACTATGAGATTCGCATCCCAACATTTCGCTACAGAAGTAATAGAATATGTAGTAAAATAAACACATACAAACTAATATATTTGAATACAATCTCAATTCAGATCAATATTCAATATGGTTGTTGTGAAAGTAATCGTTCAGATTGGGCTTCCGGTACATTAAGGCCCATATGAAAATATTGATTTAGGTCTGCTCTCATAGGTAGTCACAGGAGTATTCATACATGTTCTACTTCCACAACCCTGTCAGGAAAATATTTATTCGCTTGTTACTACTTTCTCTTTGACTCATATTTTATTTACGAATTTAGGATTGTCCTGACTATTTCAAGTATTCAAATCCTAGTTACAAACTTATAATTATCATGACAATATTGATACAGAATGTTCTTCCAAATTTAAAGGGATATCACTAGGGATCCCTGATTTTCGCGAAAAGAATTTTGCTACAGTTTGTTTCAGTGACTTACATGCGCATCTGCAGTTCTGCTTCATGGTCAGTGATTGGATGATATAACTCTCACGAGTCATGTGGATCTATCCACAAATCACAGACGTGTGGTATTGCAGTAACCTTACTGTGATTGGCTCAGTCAAATGAGCATGCAGCCCAGTAACCATGAAGCAGAACTGTAGACGTCCACATAAGGCACTGAAACAAAGTGGGGCAAAATTCTTTTCGCGAAAATCAGGGGTCCCTAGATATCACTACATTCTTGAATCAGATAATTCTTCCAAAATTCAAAGGACTGTCACTACAATCTTGAATCAGATTAGTCTTCCAAAATTCAAAAGACTGTCACTACAACCTTGAATCAGATTATTCTTGCAAACTTCAAAGAACTAACTTAACGATCTTAATGCAGAAAATGCTTCCAAACATAGACCTGTCACTGCAACCTTAGTTCACATGTTTGTACTAGATATTATGTCTGACTCCAGACACACCGCGACATGAGCAAGTGGACACAAGAGGGCACCAGGTGTCCCAGGACGACTGCAGCAAGCGGCTAGCAGGAGGAGGGAGACACTGCAACGACACGACAGGAAAGAATGTCACTGGTCTCGTCCTCTACTCGAGCAGAGACAGACCTCAGTCACCCACCCTGGAGCACCGCGAGGAAACCAAGAAGCGGTTCCTGTCGGCCAAGTCCTTCTTCCAGACGCTCGAGAGCTCCACCAGCCAGCGCAAACACTCCCTGTGAGAGATTCCTTCAACTGTAACTGAAATATTCTCCTAGAATGTATGCAAATTGGACAGACATAGTCTTGTGGGATTTGATGTATTTTTACATATTACTTGATCTTGGAATTTACGCACTATTACAACTTTTATATCTGTAATTTTCCCAGTCTTGAAACATTTCTGCTTTAGCAAGTGACCTGTTTGTGATATATTTCGTTACCTGACACTGATCACAATCTCGAAAACTTTCTGTCATCAGACCAGCCAATGATTTTTTTGTGTAAAGAATTTTGCGCCAAATTGTTACAGTGCTTTTTATGCAAATCTGTAGCACTGCTTCGTGGTTATTGGACTCGCATTTGTGCATATACGGCTCTCATTTGACTACACCAATCAGAACAAGGTCACTGAGACAAAACACGTCTATGATTCGCAGGAAGAACACCAAAATGCTTAGAGTTTAGAACATCCCACTACTGGCCATCAAACAAAGTTTCGGAAGTGCCAGTAAGGCATTGTAACGATTTGGTGGTAAATTCTTTTCTTTTTACCAAAAATCGCTGGATCTATATATAGGTGGCTCCTCCTTCCTTGTTGTATTGTTTGCCGGAGCTATTGGTTCCATCACTCATGCATACACCGAGCCAGGTGGTGCAACAGTAACGCGTTGGATTCGCATTGGGAGGACCCGGGTTCCATCCCCGGCTCCGGCCATCATGATTTCGGTTTTCCATTGTTTCCCGAAATCGCTCCAGAAAAATACTGGTATGGTCCATTAACGAAGGTCATGACCGACTCCTCTCCCAGCTCCTGTCATTGTACAAAGTTGTGTCACAATCTCTAATGACCTCGTTGTTGACGAGATGTAAAGCAAAATTAGGTTCCTACTTACCAATGCACATCATTGAGATGTTAAAATCTAATACCCATGATGTTTTCTAAAATTGCAGGTCTGTATGTTAGGCTACCAACTGAGACTAATGAGTCGACTCCTTTATGACTGATAGTGCCACTATTACTGTAGAGTTGTTATAACAATTTTAAATACCATCATACTACTAGAGTCCCTAGTGGGTAGAGTCCCTAGTGGCTAGAGCACCAACTTATGATCCTATTACAGCGACGTTAAAACAACACTATACCAGTGGTGCCAACACTATTTACTAACTAGCTCAGTCAATATTTCAGCTGCAGTGTTCAGAACTGTACCTGCCCTGTACAGTTGTACTCCGGTGTACAGAGAAACCTCGTGTGGGAGCATGTGGGAGGTGTCCCAGGGCGAGCTGTGGAGGAGACCTCGCCACAAGAGCCGCAGACAGCCCAGGAGAAGAGCAGACCCTGGGACCACAGCAACGTCAGACAGCGAGGTGACACTTGGCAGGACGGGCAGTTCCTCAGAGTCTGAGGTGGGCGGTAGTGAGCGAGTGAAGAAGAAGGTCGCAGAGCGCTTCCATGTCGAGGATTTGTTCAAGGATGTCCACTACGGCGCTATCCCCAGGTACTCTTGCACAGTCTGCTGCAGCGAGGCATTATTGTTATATAACTGTCTGTTTAAATTGTATGCATTCCTTTACCATCCATCCAGTTACGATGAAACTTCGGTGAGTTGTGCGTACGCCCGCGAAGGTTTCTGATAAAAACAATCCGTACATTGGAAAAGAGAGGGGGTGGGCAAACTGGGGCAGGTGGCAGAATGTGGTACGGTACCAAAAATAATTAGTGAAATATGTTTGTTTTTTTTTTTTTTTGTTTTTTTTTTTTTAACCGTTTTGGAAACTTTCATTAACAACTGTTAATATCATATTAAAACACTTTACATTTTCAAAACAGAAATTTTGCCAGGAAATCTCTATATATAAAAGAGAACACTGACTGACATATCAAACTGCAGCCCAAACCACTGAACCTAGAATCGTGAAACTTTTTGTGTGGTTCCCTCTCTGGTCTTAGGCGAGCACTAAGAAGGAATTATTCGGAATGCGACCTCTAAGGGGGTGAAAAGGGGTGAAATGTATTTCCGCAGAAATGTCGATAGAGCTCGAACCCGGCTGCCTAACATCGTGATTTTTACTTCAATAGGACACACATACAAATGCATTTCAGCCAATTTCAGAATTTTTTCGAAAATAATTCAAAATTTAAGGGGTGAAAAGACCTTAAATGTGTCTCCAATTAACTATCTACATCTATAGAATCCTTCGGGATAGAGAGTTGGTTTTCACTTCAAAATGTTACTAACAAAAAGCAGTTTTAGGATTTTTTGAAATTCGACACCCAAGCAGAAAAAGAGACTAAATATGTTTTTATTAATCGTCTATATCACTTAAGCACAATTGACAATCGTCATCATTTTTACTTCACTTCGTTACGTATACAATTGTCTATGACAGGACTCCAAGACGTTTCGAAATTCCTTAATTAAGGAGGTGAGAATACGTAAAATGAGTTATCGATTATTTCTTCATATATATCTAACCAATCGAGATATCGAAGTGCTCTTTGCTTTAGATTGATACTTTTGTAAATATCACAAATACCATTAAAATATTTTTTTTTTCCGAATTCTGCCCAAAGAAGTTAAAAAAAGGGGGGGGGGATGTGTTTTCGATTCACTATATATATATATATATATATATATATATATATATATATATATATATATATATATATATATATCACATTGATTTTATATAGCGGCGTGATTTTTGTTTAAGATTGATGCTTACTCAAATACATGAAAAGTAATTTCACAAATTTTTTTAATTCCCACCTAGGAAGCTGAAAAGGGACAATAGTCTCTTCAATTAATCGTCAATATATCTTGAACCCAACGTACTATTGTCGTGTTTATCACGTCCAATAGACACCAGTTAAGCAGTCTAAATTGTGATTCAAGGGTTTTTCGAAATTCAGTCTCTTAGGAGATGAAAAGACCTAAAATGTGTTTCGATATACATCGAGCCCATAGTGAAATTCAGTTTATTTTTGCCTAAGAATAATGATTAGGTAAATGGCCGCATAATGGTTTTAATATTTTTCAAAAATCGAACTCTCAGTACTGTACAGGGGATTTTTAATGAATTATCGATTTTTGCTTATTTTCTTGCAGTTGAAAATTGCAGTCATTTTGTAGTGCCTTTTTATAGCGACCAAATCTTGGTGCAGAATTAAAACAAGAAAGTATGGTTATGTAATACACTTTTATCATTAATATTTAGTTATAAAATGATGTAGTCACCACTGACTATCTCATACAGGTGATTTGTCAGCTAGAAAAGTGACTTGCACCTTGAGGCTAGGGTGAGGCTTAATGAGAATGGTGTCTTTTTCTTAGCTCTCCAAAGTTCTAGGCCTCGAATAGGCTTAACACTTCTACACAAGAAGCCACCGTAAAGACATTAGTGGATGGAAAACAGAAAAGTTGTTAAACTGCACAAGGTACCTGGCAGTGCTCACTCTGGTTCTCTGCTTGAAGTCATGTCCTGACAACAGTGTTGGTAGTTGCAGTTGCATTCATGAGGTGTTAGCGAGGTCTTAGAGGTTTACGTACATGTTCGTCTTTCTTTACATGAGATATGAAATAGATGATATTCTTAGGTCCTTGAGGTACAGGTGTTATATTAATGACTTGATTAACTGGTAGTTGTCTGGAGTGAAACAATTCTTGAATCAAAATTTGTAGTTTTTGTGACAACATACATAATTTTATAGTAATTTTACAGTCTCCACAAGGAAACGATTTTAAACTGGATCCCATATACCTAATATATTACTAGTACGCAGCTCCTTAATTTTCATTAATTTATAATTAAATTTCATTGTAAAAATATGTTCTACAAAGCTTCATTTATAAAATAATTTCTAAAAACTTAAAATACACATTATGAAACTTAAAATATGTCAATAAATTAAATGTACACCTTGTTGCAACGTTCAAAATAAAATACAAAATGTAATTCAATCCCCTAAATATGAAGTTAAGAGTTTGTGTTTGTCCCACAGCATGGACGGCAGTTCAACACGCAGCTTGAAAGGGGTACCTCGTCACGAGGCGGTGCTCGCTGCTCTGCGCTCTGTGGACGACGACCACTCCAGTTCCAGAGCCTCTTCCCCTTACGAGGCGCTGCAGGACGAAGACATCGAGGATGAAATCATCTTCAGTGGAAACAGAGGGTCACCTATACCACGGTACCAACCACAGTACCCGCACCTGCCAGAGACACCACACCACCGGTACAGACACCGGCCTGGCCTGCTTGCCAGCGGCTTCATACCTCGTAGTCAACTGCTCAACGACTCCTTCAAGTCGCCTTGATAAAGTCAAGGATGAAAACGTCTTCAGTAGAAAGAGAGGGTCACCTATACCACAGCCTGCTTTCCAGCGGCTTCATACCTCGTAGTCAACTGCTCAACGACTCCTTCATGTCGCCTTGATAAAGTCAAGGATGAAAACATCTTCAGTGGAAAGAGAGGGTCACCTATACCACAGCGCTTTCCAGCAGCTTCATACCTCGTAGTCAACTGTTCAACGACTCCTTTATGTTGTCTAGCCAAGTTGAGGTCGTAGATGTCCTCAGTGGAGACAGAGAGTCACCTATACCACGGTACCAACCACAGTACCCGCACCTGTCACACACACCACACCACCGGTACAGACACCGGCCTGGCCTGCTTGTCAGCTGCTTCATACCTCCTGGTCAACTGCTAAACAACTCCTTCATGTCACCCCTGACTTTCTTATCTAAGAGACATACAGAACCATAGTAAAATTATTCAAATATATGTAGAGTAGAACCCTGACTTTAAGTGTAATTGCATTTTAAGTGGCAGCAATATTGAAAATGGTAAATTTTAGGAACCATCAAAAAATAAGGCATCAGTTGGACTCTACTTTAAGTGGGCATCAATTTTGAGTTGTCTTTCTTAGGTTACATTAGGCAACTTAAAATCAGGGTTCTACTGTAGGTACGTGAGTAGGGCTTAGATATGGCCGCTTGGCTGGACGTAAAGTGAGCGTTTGAGGTCTATAATCGCGGAGAGTGCTCCAAAAATAAGACAGTCTGGGAATATGTAATAAAGTAAGAAGGTGTACAAAAGTGTAATCTACGAATTGTCGAGGTTTTATTTTCTACAATAAGCGAGGGAAAAATGTTATGTTGAAAATTGTGAAAATTCGCTGCTTTGGCGCTCCATCCTCCTTTAAGGGTGTTGGACCCGTAAAAATTCAAAATTTTATATTTGTCCCAAACACTGTTCAACTTTTGCACATCAGATAACACATCATTTCCTCAAATAAAAAAAAACTTAGGCCCCATTGTTTTTGCATAATCACTCATCAAATTCTCTAAATAGCCATTGCGGTGTAGCCAAAATCAAAAAAAGTAATTAACGAATAAATTCAAAATTACAGGAACTGATAGTGTATCAATGCATTTTACGACATAGTTGACAAAAGTTAGTTTTGGAAATTTCAGTAGTAGCCAAAAGTCAAAGTTATGCAAAAATTTACTCATTTTCATAAATTTTTACAAATACAAAAAGTTATCACTTTGTGTTCACAAAAGTGTCTTGAAGTAGCTCACATCATTAAGAATCAATATGAATTATCTTGCATCTGCAAGTTAATTATTTTTTATTATTTTGGCTACACAGCAACTGCAATTTTGTGACTTTGATAGGTGATTATGCTAAAACTATGGGACCCATTTTTTTTTATTTGGGAAAATGACTTGTTATCTGATGTGTAAAAGTTGAACAGTGTTTGGCACAAAAACATAAAATTTTGAATTTTTACGGGTCTAACTTCCTTAACTGATAATACAACAACGTACTGTGGTACGCCACCTAGCCTCAAAGCACAAGTCACTGAACTAACGTACAGTCTTCTTGCCAATGACTTGCCTCTCTGCAAGGAGAAAAAAAACTTATCCTTACCTAACATTCTCAACGTCTACTTTATACTGCCTCGTTTACTGCAATTTTAAATAGTTTAATACTAACAGAACACATTGGTTGCATGTAACAGAATGTACTTTTATTACTACAATTTTTTCCCAATTAATTTTTTTTTCTTAGTATTTGTTCTGATGTAACCGAGTATTTTAGTGCATATTCATTTGAATCTGTTCAAAGTTATGAATCAGAAGTCATTATTCAAATTTATATTGTGCTAAATTAATTTTAATTTTGAAAAATTACTTAATTTACATTTAAATAAAAGTTGCATTTGATAAACCAAGCTAGTAAACTAAGTACATACCCAAATTAATAAATTAAAAAAAAAAAAAAAAAAAAAAAAAAAAAAAAAAAAAAAAAAAAAAAAAAAAAAAAAAAAAAAAAAAATTAAAACCAGACATTTTGTCTACAAACAAAAGTAAATTAATCGTGTGTTTTAAGTAGTTTTGTAAGGTTGGCAGTGCAGAACACTGGCAGTTACAAAGAACCAGTTTTGAGTATCTTCAGCGTTGACTGAAATAATGTTCGCTGTTTTGAATATTGTGTCACAACTCTGTTGTATGTTCTCTGGACTGATCTATGTGATCTTTGAACAATTCCTGCAATGGGATAATATTACGAAGTGAACATTTTTTGAACATACGTCATTGCGAGCAATTGCAGTGTTGCAGAAAACACTCACATGAAAACAAAAAGAAAAACCAGTATTAGACATTTCCACCAACACATACAGACAATCCTGGAAAGTAATACAATCATATTCTGACAGACGACACAAAAACAAAAAATAAAAAAAATAAAATTAAAATAAAAACAAAAACCAATTTTGTAATGGAATACAGTCATAGGAAGAAAGACTACATAAAAAACAAAAGAACAATAAAATAAAACCACTAAATAAATTGTGTGGATAATGGCAACAAAAACGTACAAGGTATATGAGTGCACAACCAACTACAAGAGACATGAACAGACGTGAACACAGACGACACAATAAAGAGAAAACAGAGCAAAAGTAACAGATGCTTGTGTTTCCGGAACTGAAATCAGTTCTTGCAGCACCCTAGTTCACTCCCAGGCCACTGGGGAAACTAAACACTCTTCCACCGCAGCCATTAAAACTGTTTTAATATCAAACACTACAAAGATTGTACATATTTTATATGATTTGGCTGTAAAATTTTCATGTTTTGCTCCAAATTTTTGTTTACTCTAAAAATTGTAGTAAACTATTTCTGATTCCAGCAAAGAGACAATATACATATCATGATATTATTTTATACATCTATAAATAAAGTATTCAGGGTTTAGACATTTTCTTCTCAAAAAAATTACTAAATTCCCAAAGCTTTGGTGTGAACCAGACATGAATGCATAAGAAGTGAAAACAAAATAAATTTCAAGTTAAATTCATTTATTTGTAAACTTTTTTAACATCCTTACTTTACAAAAATTATTGGAATATCAAGAAAACCACCAGTAGTGGAAAGGTCAGTCATTACATGAGAAACACTTCAAGTGTTAATAAATATCACAGTTATATACATAAACACATATTCATTACAATGTAATTTATTGTTAAAAATAAGCACCACAATGTAAAAAAAAGTATACAATCAGGGTTATAAAAATATTACCTTTTTTTTGTAAGAAAAGGTAAACTGTCCATTTTCTTTTTTAAGTTCCATGAAACTGAAGAGAAAATAACAAATAGTTTTCTGACACGTTTACTTTGACAAACAAAAAACACTTCAAGGGGAACTGAGTGCAAAGTAGGGAAATTATTACACTTATACTACCGCCAATATTTTAAAATGGCCAAGATAGGTGACTGCCTTAGCGTAATAAAACTGATCATGTGACAAAATTGACCTAGTTAACTCTACTGGGTTAACTTTCGTACTTCAGGTCAGTAAAACATCCGCTGCCAATAGCACTAAAACTAAGGCGACTTTCACACTGAAGTAGCATGCGATGTGCTACGTGCTTCCAGGCAGCTCCAGACCACGTAAATGAACAGAAGGTTGTACACCATGGCAGCAGTAGCAAGCTGCATGTGCTACTCAAGATGGTGTCGCATGCCAAGTGCTGCTCCGTATGGCTCATATGCACCACCACTTAGTTTGTGGCATGTTAATTCTGTCACAAAGTTGTGTTGTAGTGTAGTTTTCAGTTGTAAGGTCTCGTGATACAGTTGAAAATGTGTTTACTTCCATCCTCTAACATGACAGATCCTATGATCTTTGAAAAAACTGTGCAATGGGAGTGCATGACATGATTCAGTTTCTTGGACGTACTCCATTGTAAATTGAATGGCTGTCAAAGAAAACTAAACAAATAAAAGCAAAACCATAAAATAAGCAGAGTATGCTTTAGTCAGCAAGATACATACACAACATGAAATTCCAAAATGGAATCGGGTCAAATAAAAACAAGGAACAAACAGATAGTAAATGAAAATAATAACAGATAAAATAAAAAACCAAGTAACATGCAACACGATGAGACGAAACAAAAAACACAGTAGATATCAGACACAAAGAGAAAAATAACAAAAAGACACAATAAATAGACGAGACAAAACGCAACAGATATCAGACACATGCAGAAAAGACAAACGACACAATGAAGAGACAAAACCTGATATCTGTTGTGTTTTGTCACGTCTCTTTGTTGTGTCTATTTGTTATTTTTCTCTTTGTGTCTGATATCTACTGTGTTTTTTGTTTCGTCTCATCGTGTCGCATGTTACTTGGTTTTTTATTTTATTTGTTATTATTTTCATTTATTATCTGTTTGTTCCTTGTTTTTATTTGACTCGATTCCATTTTGGAATTTCATGTTATGTATGTATCTTGCTGACTTAATTAAGCATACTCTGATTATTTTATGGTTTTTTTTTTTATTTGTTTAGTTTTCTTTGACAGTCATTCAATTTGCAATAGAGTATGACCAAGAAACTGAATCCAGTCATGACAAATCCTCTAACATGACAAACGTTTCAGAGCGCAATAACAATTTCTGCGAAATCAGGTATGGGCAGTGAATATCTGCATTATCTAAATATGGACGAACCCAAATACTCACTTTTCTTATTCATTTCTTGGTAACCACAACTAATAAAAGCATTCATCATCAGATGACATCCTGAACACATCTGACGACAATACCACAGTGCTGCTTCCTGTTCTTGCTACTCTGGAATGAAAGACAGGATGGCACTTCCTGTGAGGAAGCAAATCGCGACATGTAACGAGCTGCCAAAAATCACGCAGTGCATTACATGCTACTGTAGTGTGAAAGACGAGTAACACCAAGCAACACAAACCTTGTTCACCGCTTCCAAGGAGTGCGCCAGTGATATCTCAACGCTCAGTCAGCACAGAGGGCGAGTAAAGCTCTGCCACTTAAATTTCAACAACTTGAATAAAAGTCAGTAATGCCTGCAACGCAACAAAATGTTCTTCAATAGTAACAGAATGTGACCTTTTCACCTCATGATGTTGCAAACAGGCGAGACCCTTAAGTGACCTCAATAACCAGCACTTGAAACATGTAGCTGCAAGATGTGATTGTTCCTACTAGGATGAAACTACTAAGTTCACAATACACTTGTACTATATCCACAAAAAGAACACACACTTTGCAACATAAAGCTAAAATATTCAGTGCACTTATTAGAAACACAATTTCCTGGCCTCTTAGAATGGCTCTCCAGACAGCCGTATCTGGGAAAACAACAATCACAATTTAAAAACACATTCATACCAACACATCTTAGACTTTAAATCACACTTCTTACAAATAAAATTATATTGTTACTGCTATGAGCCCCATAGAAAAAATAATAATAGTACAGCACTGCACGCTAGTTGAGTGGCTTGTACATAGAAGTGATATGGCGTTATACATGCAGTCTGTAGCACCCTTAGCACTCCAATGATTTTGTGCCTCGCCCCTACAAATGCAGCCTACCAAGAGTTTTGCCTTAAGTGCATTCAAATGACAAAAATGCATACCTATAATTTTATCTTTGTATGAGGTAATGTTAGTTTTGTAAATAATACATTTGACATTTTCCACTTGTGAAAATATTTTAGCACTCAAAGTCTTCCCACAGCAGCGTGTCAAGGTTAAAATATGCAAGTTATAAGAACATATGTACAAAACTTCTGATCTACTCAAATTAAATACTTCACACTTAAATCAGATAATACAGGTGATATGCTAAAAGCTTTAAAACACAGTGTAGGATCTCTTTATAATTTTGAAGAATTGCAGAAAACAAAGAAAATTGCAAATATATATCGTAGGTGGCAAGCTAAACGTCATCCTCAGTCGAAATTTAATCAATTTCTGATGAAAAATTATAAAGTTAATATTAAATTGCAATTAAAAAAATAAACATGTGTATGTATGTGGTTTATTTTTATATATATATATATATATATATATATATATATATATAAAGAGAGAGAGAGCAGCATATGACCCATAATATCTCATTTCAGTGTTAAATATTTCATTTAAGTAAGTCAGTTGGTTTTTGCAATTTGTATGGTCTCATTACTTGCAAATTTTGACTTCGACATATTGCTATGGGACAGGGTTCGTACGGTCCTGGACAGTCCTGGAACTTTAGCCCAGTCCTTGAAAGGCCTTGAAAAGTCCTTTATTTAATTCAGTCCTTGAAAAGTCCTTGAATTTTTGGGGTAGAATATTCTTCCAGCTAGTTTCCTAGCGTTGCAAACCTATCTTAAGAATATGACTCCGTTGTTTGTAGCTGACAAAAAACAGACGTCTCGCAATGTCGGTGAAAACTGAAATTAACACACTTTCTGATATACCGCAGCATGTTATCATATCCCTAGCTTTGTTTTTTATACGTTCAAGGAAAGCAGTAACCTGATAATGTTTCAAGGTTTTCTGTAACGTGACCAGGTTCACTCGATTACTGAAGGTTATCCAGGTTATGATAAAATGCATGTGTACGCT
Organism: Medauroidea extradentata; assembly: GCA_003012365.1. NCBI lineage: Eukaryota > Metazoa > Arthropoda > Insecta > Phasmatodea > Phasmatidae > Medauroidea > Medauroidea extradentata. The sequence goes on along the minus strand of PNEQ01030264.1, from coordinate 396 downwards.
GTAATGAGGGTGACATTACGCAAGCAAACCTTGCACTCTAAATCACTCTGTAAATGTATCGAGTTGAAAGTACCCCACCCTTTCTAACCGAGTGACTTTTCATAAACTAATTCGGAATTCTGTTTGTTTCTTGGCGTGCGAGTGAGTGACGGACCTAACCTTTGCGCGCAAAACATCGTTGTACGGATATTCTAAAGTAATGAATTTAGAGTGTATCATGTGTGTGCTTTACGTAATCACAAGTAGTACGAAATTATAAATATTGTATGGCGTGGTAAACATGGTAGAAGTCTTTTGAAGAAGAAAGATGGTGAAATTTTGCTTTGTGTTTGCTCACGTGTGGGTGGCATTGTTTGAGTAATTGTAATGGGAAAAGTGTTGCTTCTAGAAAGTGTT
>PNEQ01030255.1:0-16714 GCA_003012365.1 Medauroidea extradentata | reverse complement strand
AAATTAAATTAGCTTTCAAATGAGTCCAAACACGATATAAATCCAATAAAATTGACATGTAAAATTCTATGCTTTTCTCTTGCTTTAAAGTTAAATTTAAAATTAAAAAGAAAATTTTAATGTAAATTTCTCTACTCGCATCCCCAATTAATATGTTGGATCCCGCCGTATACATCCTTATACCTGGTTACGTTGGCCTGCTTAATTTGTTATAAACATAGAAAAAAAAAACATTTTACGACAAAAAAAATTGAAATTACTGTGTGATAAGAGGCCAAGTAAGTGCTACGTGCCAGTGCACGTCACAGTACTACATTATCCGGTAAATATTAAGAATAACTACTCACTGTATACCGGCCGAACTATTTATTTTATAGCCATCGTTTGTTAAAGAAAAACGTTTCTATAGATACTAAAAGTAGTATTAGGTAAAGATAATTATATTTTTCCTAACTGTTAAATTTGACATTTTTCGTTGCGTTTTATCTTAGGGAAAGCTAGTTTAGGTTACGTTATTTTAGCCTTAAGTTTTCCATTTTCCTTAGGTAACATAGTCTTACCTAAGTTAACCTAACCTAACCTTACATACATGATCTAACAGCTAACCTAACTAAAAATGGAAAATTTAAAGGTAAAATAACCTAGCCTAACAAAAACATATCTAACCATAATCTAACCAAAAAAGGAACATTTCAAAGTCAGTAAACTACAATTCTCTTTGCGTACAACTTCAAACTTCTACAGAAAAAATTTTCACCAATAAACTTTGTCTTCAAAGTCAATAGTTTGGCCAGTATATTAATACTGTATTTAACTAGATATTTTAGTTTTCCTATTTTCCATAGTGTGTTGAATATCTTAAACCTCTTCGGGACTAGCTGTGGTTTCACTGCAAACATTCTCATGGCACCCTTCATTAAAAATACCAACTAACAACGTAGAAAAAAGTGGAAAAAGTTAGCACTTAATGAAAAAACTGACGTAGTGACATTGACCATAAAAAGTGACTTTTAGTGGAAAAAGTGACAGACTTTGATGCCTGCACGTAGCCCATACATGACTTCTTATCAGTTAGTAAATTTTTTGTATTGAATATTTTTTGTTGCTTATAACAAGTTAATTAGGCCAACATAACCATGTGCAAGGATGTATATGACTGGACCCAACATATTAATTGGGGATGCTAGAAGAGAAATTAACATTAAAATTATATTAAAAATTTACATTTAACTGTTAAAGCAAGATAAAAGTATAACATTTTATGTGTCAATTTTATCTGATTTATATCGTGTTTGGACTCATTTTAAAGCTAATATAAATTCAACCTACTTTTCTAAGTAACATTTTCTTATATTTTGCCTGGTTTGGATTTTTTAAATTTCAAGTAGGCTCTGAGCTACCCTGTGCTGGGATGCGGCAAGAGCTGCAGGTCGTTACTCGATTGACATGGGTGGTAGTGTCGTGCACAACAAAACTCCGAAAAGGTGGCGATCCGCGACAGATTGATGACGCAGCACGTCCCCAATTAATAAACTAATGAATATTTAGCTGGTATGGTGGAATAAAATGCTTTGCAAATTTGTCAGTAACCATGTTACATGCTTTTCTTCTATAGTAAATGTAAATTAACCAGTTTTCAAACAACGTGGGTCCCGTTGCATCACTCCGCCACTCGGCCGAGTAAGTCAGAGTGTCCGCTCAGGAGTAGTCAGTTGTCCTACATCGGAGCTCTTAGACGGTCGCCAGGAGATGGCCGGCTAAATGATCAGTCGAGGTGTCATGGTGGGGCAGATAGGATGTGTAAGGGAGCACTGCCGTGGGGAAGTGAAGCCTCGGGGGCGAAATCGCTCTAGCTAAAACCTCATTATTTTGCTTTCTTTTGTTTATAGTAGCACTTGGTGTAACAAGGTTTTGCACAATATGTAACCGTATAGCCATCATCTTGAATGGAGCAGATATCGAGTGCTAAAGTTAGTAAATTGCAGTACTGTGCTAAGATATTCTCTTGTGCTGAAATTCTTGGGCAGACATTAAGTAAAATTGTGGATAACTGCAAACTGCTGCAGTTTGCTTAAGGTTTACTAGAGCGTAGTTGGTTTAGCGAAATACCTCTCGTCACATCACCTGTTATATTTGGCTTTGTTTTGTTATCTTGACTGTTTGCCATGGGCAACTAGTATCATGAAACACTGATCATAGCTACAAATAAACAGGCGTAAAGCAGATATTTTTTTTGTATCGGCATCTTGCAAGCTATATCATTCAGTAATAACAACGGGAGAGAGTTACTTCCGCACGCATACAACAACGACACGTCAAACAAACAATAACCCCAACAACGATACCCCCATTACAATAGATAAGAAAGACAGTTTTTTTCCAGAGTAGGTGTTAGTACATACTTGTTAAGGTTCTTGACAACTTGAGCGTGACTTTGTCGACAAAGTTCTGTAGCAGCAGGATGGCCTCGGAGAGGGGCTTCCCTTGAACCGAGATCCCATTGACAGCGAGAAGTTGATCTCCGAGCTGCAGGTTACTGCACTTGTCTGCAATACCTCCTACAAGTACAATACAGCACAAAGTAACTGTACTTATTTCTCTGCAAGAGTTTTAAGATCAACCTAATTACTGAACTACAGCACAGAAGAACATTTATAAGGCACGTTACACATATTACAATCATAATGTCAACACAAGTCTCGTGCTACTATGATACAGAGGAACCTTTGTGTACTGAACTCAGCTCTGCGGTACCATTCACTTATTTGTCTGCATTAAAAGAATACATACACCAAATGTCTGCTTGTACTAAATTTTTTTGCTAGTCTCGTGAAAAACAATAGATAAGAGCTTCCACTGCACAGATCAACTGACAAAACTAAAACAGAACACTCCCACATTGGTTTACCATAATATTTTGCATGACTATCAAATTGATGAAATTTCGGCATTTGATATTCACACTAATATGTGTACGTTGCTGAGAACATTTGACTCCTCATAAGGTTGGCAAAATTACTACGTGAAACCCTCTTCAGAAGATTCCTGCTTAATGAGTTACATAATTTTGCACCATGTCCATAAACACATAAGTAACTTAACTCTTTAAAAAGTTGAACTGGACAAGGCGTCCAGCTCTACACGATTCTGTCAGAGGACATATATATGTACTTCTACAAGAGGAGATAGACTTGCTGTGTTTCGTCCAGATATCTTTGTTTCAAAGCCGCGCGCCGTGAGTGAGTGCTCCCGTGGACATGTGATGTACCCCCTCCCTCTTCCTCGTGCTCGCCAGGAGACTTGAACTTCGTGAACCTTTGGCCGTCTTCGGCTGTTCTCGTGCCTCCCCTCCCTTCTTCACCTCTTCCCGGCAGTTTGCCGGGTGAAGTGAGCTAGCTCGTGGCAGTCATCGCCCGTGCTCCGTATAAAGAGGTTGGACCGCTCTTCTCGTGGCCGACATGTGATCGATTTGAATGCCAGTTTCCACCAATGTCTTTCGCACTCAGACTGCCGGAAATTTACGGCATTTCGTACCCCGTGAGCGTAGTTTGAATTCAATTGTATCCCTATGGGAGCAAAGTTCGGGACGCAGGCATTGTCTAGGGTCCTAGATCATGTCCTAGCGGATTTGAAGTTCCAGTGCATCTATAATTATATAGACGATATTATAGTCTACAGTTCCAACTTGACAGAGCACTTGGGCCACTTGCACCTAGTGCTTGATCGTTTGCGCGGCGCTGGACTCACTGTTAATCCGGCCAAGGTCACCTGAGCCGCATCGTCCATACACTTCTTGGGGTATATTGTTTCGGAAGGAAAATTGTTAATGGATCCGGTAGTTGATTTTCCCAGGCCGAAGAGCGTGCGTGGTGTGTCACGGTTCTTGGGTCTGTTGGGTTACTACTCCCGTTTTATCCCCCATTTTTCTGAGTTAGCTGCGCCTCTAAATCTCTTGAAGCGCAAAAATGCTGATTTGTTTGGGGAGACGAACAGCAGGCGAGCTTTTAAAAGCTAAAGGGTGCTTTAGCTAATGCCCCTGCCCTGTACATGGCCGACTTCGATCTGCGCTTCGTTTTGCACGTGGACGCCTCTAGTTTAGCCCTAGGTGCCTCGCTGAGTCAATGGCGGGACGGGACGCTGTGCCCCGTTGGCTTCACAAGTCGGACACTATCAGATGGCGAGCGACGTCTCAGCTCCTTCAAAAAGGAGGCTTTGGCGGCGTGTGGGGAACCGCGAAATTTGATACTTTCCTTAGTGGTGTTGAGTTTGACTTGTGCACAGATAACCAGGCGGTTTCATGGTTGTTGGGTCACTCAAACAATTTCGGTAAGTTAGGGAGATGGGCTTTTCGATTAATGAGATTTCGATTCATTATTCAGCATGTGCCTGGTTCGAGCAACTCAGCTGCAGATGCGTTGTCTCGAATGTTCGATCCGGACGATTATGAAGTTGAGCCTCCGGGCTCATTGTCCTCAGCGATGCTGAGTGCGGCCTTTACTACCAGTGAAGGTTTCTACGTGCGTTTACGCGATGCGCAGGCCGAAGATAATATCGGATAAGTCATAGCTTATTATTTGCCATCCCGTGTAAGGCTGTAAACAAACGAAGGGGACGCTTGGCATTGCTTTATTACAGAACAAGTAGCAGTGATTTCCAACAGCTATTTAGCAAAAACACGTTTATTTTTTACATTAAAGCATAATGTATTACATTCTAATTTGTTTTAAACTTGAAGTAATCATAAATATAGTAATATTGTGAAGTGCACTGGCACATAGCCCATACTTAGTTACGTATCGTACGGTAATTTCATTTTTTTTTGTCTCCTCTTAATTAATTTTTTTTTGTTGTAAGAATTTAATTATTCCAAGTCTATCGAGTATAAGGATTTATACTGTGGGATCCAACATAGTAATTGGGGATGCTAGTTAAGAAATCAACATTAAAAATTTTATTCCAAATTTAAATTTAACTGCGAAGCAAGTTTGGAAGTACATAGTACATTTTGCAGGTAAATTTTATTTGATTTACATTGTGTTTGGATTAATTTTAAAGAGAATTTAATTTCGAACAACTATTCTAAATAACCTTTTTCTTATATTTTGCTTCATTTAGATTTTGACTATTTTACTTAGATGATGAGTTCGCCTCATCTGGATGTGATTCATCTGGCAGGCAGGTCAGAGTTCAGACACAAGGAGGCACATACAGGGACGAGCCTGGTCAGCAAGCCCTTGGTCCAGCTTTGTGGGTGGTAGGGCTGTGCGCAAAATAACTCTGGAAAGGAGGTGATCCACGGAACAAGTTGACAATTTGATAACACAGCATGTCTCCAATTAATTAAAATAATGAATATTTTGTGGTCATTGTGTAGTAAACTATTGTTCAATTTTGCCAGTAACTATGTTACGTAATTTTCGTCCATTATAAATGTCAGTTGACCATTTTTCAAAAAAGTTGGATCCTGTAGTATCACTCCACCTCGAGGCCGAGTAAGTTATATAGTGTCCGTCCAGAGAGCAGTTGGTCATCGTCAATCGAAGTACGTTAACGAATGCAGAGAGACGGCCAGGTGAGTGTTAGTCAGTCAGGGCGTCATGGCGGGAGAGAGTGGAGGTACGAGACGCATCGGGGAGCGATGGAGAGGTGCTGTGAAGCCTAGATGGCAGATTCGCTAGCAAAAGGGGCAGTAGAGAGAGCCTCTTTGTCTTGTCTTTTATAGTAACAAAGTTGTAGGTGCTTGTAACAGCATGTTTTAATATTATGTAGTGATAACTCACTTTCGGACAACATCTTTTCTATACGAGTGCAAACGGCAGTAAGTCAGACTACCGAGTTATATCCGAACAATTGAGAAACCTGGGCGAGCACTCACGACACCAACAAAACATGGGACTCTGGCCTCATATCTGAATGTTCAGTCACTGGTGTCAATTATTAACTGCACTTGTGCAAACTGCTGGTCTACCAATGATATATAAATAAATGAGAATGACTTACTTTAAATATTTTTTTTACTAATTCTCTTGTTATAAAAAATTAATGCTATCTGGGCAATACATGACATATAAGAACAATATATATATAACATTTTCGTCATTATCATCATCACTCGGCTACTGGTACAAACTATTCTGCAAATAAAAGGTGACTGCCTCGAACAGAGACGGTTCCAGCTATTAGTCGATCGTCGGTGGCTTCTACAACGACTGCCGCATCACATAGACTTTCTGGCTACCCGAAACAGGGACAGTTCCATCTGTCCGTCCCTCTTCATCCTCTTTTAACAACAAGCAGAAGCATCACAATATAGATTACAAATTACCTAATACTGTACAACATTTGAAACTTAAATATTTAAAATGAAATGGCCATCTCTTGTGCAAAGTAAAAAAAAATGTCGGTTCACTTTTTGAAGTGGATGTCTAGGTGGACATCTTTTGCGTGTTCGTGACCTTGAAATGAGGAAGTTGTAAGGATGAGACAGCACGCACATCATGCCTAGCCTCTAGGCGTAAGTCACTAACTGACGCGCTGTCTTCTCGTCGACAACTCACCTTTACAAGACATAGATGTAATATTGACTATAAAGGTGAGTTGTACATGTCTGTACCCTATGAAAGATTTTGCATCAAGATATTAATGCTTAAAAAGCACCAAAAAAACATTTTTGTCATTTTGACTGCTTGACAATATGCTTCAGTGACTACTGGTGAAACTGAAATTGGTATACACACGTGTAATGTTCTTTGAATGGTATTCCTAAGCAGAGGTCACTTATGTGCGTTGAGCAGTTTTCCAATAATATTGTAACAGCAGAAGCTCTCGAGAACACTCGGCGCCCTGAGCAGACAAACACCATAGTGACGTGCACACGTATGCAGGGTCATGAAGAATTATTTTTCTTTTTTTTTTTTTAAGCTTACTTTCCCTTGTCCGTTTTGGTGTTTCTCAATTTCTCCCCCATATTAAAAAACATTTGCACATACAGAGTGAATGTAATCAAACTTGGTACAAATATAGTACCTAATAGACTAACTTGATTTTAATTTTATGTACTTTGGGGTATCTGGCGTGTTGGACTGCGGCAAGTAGTGGGAAGAAGGTGTTTCTGGGCCACAAGAGGTTCATCAGTGCTTGTTAATTGGGTTCACTATTGTGAGTGATTAGAAAGGCTTTCCATGTACAGTGCACTTATACAGGTTTATTACTTAGGTATTATAACCTGTATGTAAATAGTAGTTATTTGTTTTGTTTGACAACTTTTAATTGTGATTAATCATTATTGACATATGTTTTTTTGTATAGATAGTTGTAAATAAATTTGGTTAACTTCATTTATTTTCTTTCTTTTATCAAGACCTACACCCCCAAACATACCTAGCTCCAACTTGACACAATATTCATACAAGGGTGGCCATTGGGACATTATTTTGATCATAAGAGATACCTAAGATAATTTAATTTTTGTCTGAACTTTGTCAAGCATATATTGTACTTACAGTAAGAGGGGTGGGGACATTGGATACGTGGGATACTATTATGTATACCATTTTTATTTTCTATAGTTGTAAAATCTAAGTACAGTAAATATCTGTTGAATTCAAAAGGTAGACTGTTTTCTTTGCTGTCCTACTGCTTCTTCAAATTGTAAGTGAAAATGCTCTTTTGAGTTCCATTGCATTTTCTTTGCTGTCCTATTGATTCTTCAAATTGCAAGTAAATATTAGTTCAACGTTACGAAGATATTCATTATTTGGAATGTATCGCAAGAAATTAATTTATTTACGGCTACCATAAATGTGATAAACAATTTTGTGAAACGTCCCAAAGTCATCCCCGCTACGGTAGTAAAGTGACATGACTTATCTGCATTTTGTTAATGTATTGTTTATACTATCAAAATAGTGGCCATTTTAATGTTTTCTTGACCACATAAGATGTCTACACTAACCATGCATCTGAAATCCACCAAACTCAATAGACGTAGTACTTCATACAGCGAATTTATATTAGGTAACATATTTTGTGTATCATATTCAGTTTTAAACACAGGACGAGTCAGGATAGGTTGTATTAGTAAAACGTGGAGAAGTTTATGAAACAGTAAATCAAAATGTAATTTCAATGTAACTATGAAACGAATTATAGTTTAAAACTGACTTCAAAATTTTTCTTCTTTCAATAAAATAAACAACTTGAACTTTAATTGTTTTGATACTATTCTGAGCATTATTTTGCTATGTATTTTAAAAATTTACATTTTGTGGTTACTGTCAGGTTAACATTAATACCACTATAAGTCCCTCTAAAAAAAACATAATAAGACATATTTTTCATAAGCTATCGCCACGTTCAATTAACACACACTGTCCCGCATAATTATGAAGGACAATGTGTATTTAATGTTATTTGACGATTCAATGTTCATATAAATGTCCGTCCTCTAATTTCCAAGATTTAATGTTGTGAATACAATATTTTTTTCTATCAGAACTGGGCCGACTTTAAGAAAATTTAATTTTAAGAAAACTTTACATTCCAAACTTTGGTTTAATTAGTTCCAATTGTTGTAGGTTTATTATGTTAGAAGATAGCCTCACACGAACAAATGAAGATATGGTTTCGTATAATTATATCTATATGATCAATGTGACTTTTTTTGTTTACTATTTGCACCCACATTCAGAAAAGTAGTCTATTATCAGTTAAGTTGAATTTTCTAGATATATGAACATAACATTCACAGATTAGTGAACATGTGGGACTACCTTAAAAATAAAACTATCCACATTGCTGAAAATATGTTGTAATTTTTTAAATGTGGTCATCTACCTTGAGATTTTCCTCTCGACAAAGGACCAGAAAAAAGGTTACGTTACGAGTTACCGCATCTATTTCCTCCTAACTGTGAGCTGCCCCCTCGCACAGAAAGTCCAGGGACCACTAGGCACCCGACTAGGCGAGCCTCCACGCCCACCGTAGTCCAACAGCATCGGAACGAAGTGCCCCCGGGGTTCATCCACCGGAGTTCAGACACACGTCCCCTCCCCGCTATGCTCTAGTTGACTTGTCCCCCATGAGATGACCGTGATGGCAGGACTCAGGACAAGGGAAAGGTGTCCGTGTTAACTGGTTTCATTACAGCTCATGAAATGATAAACACCAGTCCAGATCACCTAGTTTATTCCGGAGACACGAGTGCCCCCCTCGTTCGACCGCCAGAACTGAGCGCCTAACACTTGACCCTGGACAGGCCCCTATTCCCGAAATTCTAGTGAGCTCCCTATTGTTATGTAACAATGTCTACTTCGGTCCCCAGAAGCTATTCCTATCCACTGGGGTTCCCAGCTCTCAACTGTGCAACAATGCACCCAGACCTCCTTATTCCTACTGTTAAGTACCGTCGCCGACTACTCGCACTCCTAGCTGATCATGGTAGTTCCAGCAAGTGGTACCTCAATCTGGTGGTAGCGATAAATAATCGTAGTCCCATTCCGCTGCTGCGCAGCCACTTATATACCCTGTGCTGCCTAGAGAGGCAAGTGTGCTGCATGCCAGGATTTATGTTTTTTCCTAGGAGTGCAATTAGACTATGCAATAGTGAGACATATTTACCCTCTCCCCTGTAAGGCCTCAACAGTGTGTACTGATGTTCAGGTTTCATACTCGGGTGAAGGGGATGGCAATTGATGACGTCGAGGTGGAGGGGAGTAGAAGCAAACTGGAAGGAGAGATGGGAAAACTAGAGGGTGGCAGCGAGCATTCTCTGGTGAATCGTCGGGTTGGGCGGTAGAAAGCTTGTGGAGTGGGAACATGAACTTGGTTCGTTTTCGACAACGATTAATGTTGGGCAGGTGGCGACTACAGTGGGTTGATGGATGGCCCGAGCTTTATATCAGTATAAAATCAGACCTAATCACCCGATGAGGGTATCGAGCCGACGAGGGAAGAAACTGTTTAATCCGTTCTCGATATTGGAATTCACCACTTAGAGACAAGTAGCGTCCCTTCGCTTTCCCAGCTGTATTCAACACTGTTGTCGGCCAAGTTGGTGGTACCAATTTGACTCACACTCCCCCGGAAGACTCATCGAGGAGTGAATAATAAGGCTGTACGGTCGCTGGCAAGGTATTTATGGGATGTTAAATCGCCAGACTTCAAGGTAAGAAGAATATTAAGTTGGACATTGACATTTTGCACATCAAGTTTGGTGAACATTCCTGTTATTAGAAAAGAATATTGGGACATTTGCTTTGGGATCTTTTGATAGTAATCTGCTACTGAGGCCTCCCACGATACGAACTAAATACCAGTTATGGCTGCGAAAGGGGTAGTCCTGCTCTCTAGTACTTTGCGAAGACGAACTATATAAATAGACATTGATACGAATAATTAAAGGACTGCACTGATTTTGTTTGTGTTATCGTACATATATGCATGGGTAAGAGTTGTATTGGGGTGTTATAGTAATAGGGTTTTTATAATGGAGAATTGGGGTTGTAATTGTGATGCAGGGATAGATCTGTTTCTTCTTTATGGTGGGGTGACATGGGAGAATCCACTATGTATGAATTGAATGGAAGTAGACATGTTCCTCGTTTGCATAATTAAATGGAACCTTTAATTTTGTATTCGTGTGTTGTACTTTACCGTCCCATTTGTAAACACGTAGTGGTACAACCTGCTCGGGAGGGCAAAGTAGAGGATGAAGGAATGAGCACCTGGCCACGCCCACGTGCACGCGCCACTGTCTCCCTCCTCACTTCTCCCTCACGGCTCGCCGGCCCAGCAGCGAAGGAGTGAAAGGACTGCTGTCTCTGAGTACACACACTCGGCTGGGGCCGCCTGCCTTTACCCCTCCGGCACTCTCCTACATTCTCGTGCACCGCCACACGTGTTTTAAATACAGTAATTCCGGCACACTAACACAAATCACTCGGGTGCCGGGGCGGATGGGAACTGCCTAAACAAACTCCCACATTGCGCTCTACCGGGCCGTAACACAAAGTCTAAGTCAAAAGGCTTTTATTTATTTGGTAAATTTGTATTTAGGCCTAATAAATAAAATGTTCTGTTGTAATGCAGAAAACTGTAGCTGATGTACAGGGGAACACTGCTCAGTTCTAGTGCCCTTACAAGAGAAAAGGTTGACGCAGTCAAGAAGAGGACGATACAACTCACCTTGCTTCAAGCCTGATATGATAATTGGTTCGAAAGGTTCTTCAGATCCAGTGATAGTCAGTCCTAGAGGACCTCCATCTCTTTGTAGTTCCACTGTTAAGATAACAGTGCTTGTGCACGCAGGCTCTGAAACAATACACAACGAGCACATACACTGTACTATCCTGTATTGCACTGGACAATTCCTAGTGAAGTCACCCTAAACTAAATTAAACTGTTGCTAGGCAATTTTTTAAATATTTTATATTTACTAACAAGTAACCTTAACACTTTGGTACTTCAAAACTAACATTATGTAAATCTAATATTTGCTAGTACTCTGATAGTGTCCATAACAGAATGACACAATATGGCATTTTTGCACTTCGTAATGTGACACGTCTTGTCTGTCGTACTCTGTGTTGTCAATGAGTTGGTTGGGTAAGAACTGTGTGGAGTGGACGCACACAGTTCCGGTTGAGGCCAGCTATTTTCTATGTGACGCAGCAGTCGAGATGAGTTGTTAGGCCGACAAGTGGTTCTGCACGTACTTTCTATTATATTCGTGGCCACTGTTGCACCAGTGAGGAGTGAAACGATAATAACTGCCCAGCATCTTATTCTTTTATGCGTTCTCGGATAGAAGCTTTGTCCCTTAGGTTTTTATCTTTTACGTTAAATATAGTGGCATAACTGCCAACAAAAACAAAGACAGGAATATCTTCCTAACGGTTGTTTATTTCTAGCTATAACCAATCTGTTTCACGACACTAGTTGCCCACGGCAAACAAACAAAATAACAAAACAGGTGACGTGACAAGAGATATTCTGCCAAACCAAATACTCTTTAGTAAGCCCTAAGCAATCTGCAGCCGTTTGGAATTCTGCATAATATAGTTGTTACCAAGTGTCTGCCCAAGAATTTCAGCACAAGAGGATGTCGTAGCTCAGTACCGCGATTTACAAACTTTAGTACTCACGAGTCGATACTTGCTCCACTCATAATGGTGACTACACTGTTACATATTGTGCAACACAACTAGTAACACATAGTGGTACTTAAGAAAAAAAAAGATGAAATGAAATGATGTGACGCTTTAGCTAGAGCGATTTCGCCCCCGAGGCTTCACTTCCCCGCGCCATCACTCTCTTACACCTCCTGTCTGCCCCGCCATGACACATCGACTGGAAACTTAGCCGGCCATCTCCTGGCGACCATCTACAAGCTCCGACGTGCACTACCACCCACGATGAAAAACCTAATGGGCTGCTGACTAAGTTGCACCTGGCATATCTCTGCACGTGCCTCCAAGCATCTGAACTCTAACCTGCCTGCCAGATATATCCCATCCCAGAGGAGGTGAACTACTTGCAATTTTCAAAATCCAAAAGAAGCAAAATATAAGAAACAGTTACTTAGAAAAATTTTTCAAAATTAAATTATCTTTAAAATGAGTCTAAACACGAAATAAATCAGATAAAAATTACCCATAAAATTTACTACTACATACTTTCATCTTGCTTTAACAGTTAACATTTAAATTTTGAATAAAGTTTTAATGTTAATTTCTCTTCCAGCATCCCCAATTAAAATGTTGGCTCCCGCCGTATACATCCTTACACCTGATTAAGTTAGCACAATTAAATTGTTAAAAACAACAAAAAATATATTAATTAAAGGAAACAAAAAAAATTTAAATTATTGTATGATAAGAAATAAAGTATGGGTTCGTGCGAGACCACGTCACAGTAAATCCTTATAGAAACTGGACTAGCATGTTCCCTATTAGCCGTAGTGAACAATATATTGGAAAAGTGTTTGTTCAATAAGGATGATGCTACTAAATTACTGTATACAATTAACGCCTAAATACAATTATACAAGACAAAATGACACCCTTCAGAAGCAACAGGTTTTTTTTTGTAAAAAAAAGTCCCATAGTCAAACGAAAACTTTTTAAAAAATAATTTAGGGCCCTAAGTCTTCTTTACAAAACCTGTATAACTACATGTAAACATACGGTAAATAGGAGCCAGCTCTCGTCTCCCACCAAGGTGATCTGGGATTGGCCCCAGATTTTTGCATGAGGGAATTGTGCTGGACGATGCTGTAGGTCTGCGGGTTTTCTCTGGAATCTCCCGTTTCTCCCGCCCTTTCATTCCGGCACCGCTTCATACTCACCTCATGTCACCCCTCACCAGCACTGAAGACCTCGATGTTAAGTGCTGACCAAAATCTCTCACTCATACAGTACATAAAACAAATTCATAAAATAGCATTTTTGAAAGATTAAATGATTATGCAAGGGGACCAGAGAAAATCTGAAATTGAAGCGTATTGAGTAGGTGGAAATTTTCACAAAGGTGTTTATCAAAAGTCACAAGGCACATCCAAACACAGCAGGAGACATTTACGAGTGTGTACGTGTGAAACACTCCACTCCTTCCGCACATATGAATATGCCCTTCAGATAAACTCGTGTTAGCCCATTATACTCCTATGTGATAGCCAACACTAAATATGATCACAACTTTCTACTCTTTATTATTCTTCGCTCAACCTCTTGATGCTTAATTCCTCGCACCAACCCAAGCAACGTCACACTTGCTTTCTTGAACTTCACATTAACAAATTTCAAATATGATACTATTGTGTACTACTGTAGTGTGTAGTTGTTTAAATAGCAGTATGGAATAGTAAGTCGGCAAGTTGCCCCAATGCAAGTGGACTGCAGGATGCATCATGGTGCAGATATAGAACAACACAAAGCAGCTTAACTGTGCCACTAACTGCCAGTCTAACTGATCTACTGAACTGCCAGTATATCTCATATACTGAATTGCCAATCTAGCTGATCTACTGAAATGCCAGCCTAATGGTCCCATTGAACTGATAGTCATACAGTTCCATAAATATGGAAATTTTATGAACCCATTGAATTACACTACAATCCTGATTTTAAGAGTCCTAGATTTTACATGGCCATTATCAGGAACCGTAAAAAAAAAACCTAATCACAATGTGATAAACTGCAATAAAGGGTATTAAAAATAAAATAATAAATGCCCAATGATAAAACAGATGGTTTTTCTAAAGTGATGTGCACATGTAAGTAGTCCCATATATTTTGCTATTATCATACAATAATTTCAATTTCTTCAATTATAATTCATCATTGATAGAAACACTTGTTTGGATCTTTTTTTTTTCAGACTCTAATTTTGGATCCAACATCATACTTGGGGAATAATCACAAAATTAAAGTTAAAAATTTGAGAAATTTAAATTTAACTGCTAATGATAAGTTTGAAAGTATGTAGTAATTTTTGCTATTCATTTTTGTTTCCTACTGTGTTTGAGCTCATTAAAGCATTTTTCGTGAATATAAATTTTCTTGTATTTTCCCTTGTTTGCTATCTTTGATACATACATACTTTCGGCAATGAGTCAGCCTCCTCTTGGATGTGAATCACTGGCAGGTTAGAGTTGAGGCTCTGTAAGGCATGCAGCCTGGTCAGTAGTCTTATAGTTTGTTACATCGTGGATGGTAGTGCCGTGTGCAACTGGGCGAAACTGTGTGTCCATCTGGCTGCAGAATGTGTCCCCAATTAAAAGAACTAATGGGAATTGTCTACTCCTAGTGTGGTAAAACATACATTACATGTATAAAGGGCAATGTTAAGCTTATTTTAAAATAGCTTTAACGTTTTACTTGTTGCTTTCGGGTATATTGTAGTTTCCATTGCATCACTCTGTCACTTTGTAGCGTAGCTCATGTAGTGTGTCTGCCAGGGTAGTGAACCTGCTGGAGCTAGTTCAGGGTGCGTAAAGATTGCCTGCTGAGTGTTATCAGTCACGATGGTTGAGAGCGTAAGTGAAAGACAGTCAGGCGAGCGTAGGCGAGGAGAGGTGAAGACTCGAGGGCATATTCACCAGTGAAGAGGTACTAATAAGTAATACCCATTTATATATTATCAAGTAGTGAATACAAATGAAACATTAAAAAGAACAGGTGCACGAAGCAGGATGCTCTTAACATCATTTAGTGTGGTACTGCAGTTTTCGCCTGCAGTGGTTTACGTCTCAGTCTTATAACTATAAAAACCTTTAACAACAAGGAATCTTTGGGCGAACACTAACTACAGAAGAACTTTGGGCTCTGGCCTCATAACGTGTTTTATGCCATGTGTTATTATTTGACAACCAAACTTACTTTGTTTGCGTCCGATTGAAAGTGATGAGTTTTTGTTTGTTATCTTTGTGAGCACCTAATAAATTTAACTGAGACCTAGTAGATTTTATCACATAAAAGGTGAACCTATTCACTAACTCTAAGTGAGAAAGGTTCTGAAGTAAAAATCAAACCTGATTATAAGGGCAAAAAGCTACTCTCCATTACAGGCCATGCTAACATCAATAAAAAAAAAAAAAAAAAGAAAAAACAGGGTTATCCAGGTATAAAATTATTAGAATGGAACAACTTGTGATGTAATTGGTTGCCCGAGTTTAACTCAGTGGGACGTCAAGAAAAAGGTCACCAGCAGCCATGTTACATTTAATTTGATAGTTTGACAGTTATTTCTTCAAACAACAACATTCACCGAGTCAGCAGCTATGACACAGTATGGTTACCGCTTGTAACTGGCATGACGTGATTGTAAAAATAATAATAACAAATAAAACCTGTGAAAATCAGTTGAAAACTGGTGTAGTAGTAATCTGTAACGAGTGTACCTGCCGCACAGCAGCCTGTCCACGTAGTGACAAGTGTATGAGATAGATACAACACTGACTGAGAATGTAGTGTAACCTCCAACCATGCCCCTTTACTTGCAATGCCTCTACTGCTACTGCCACTTATCTTTGCTGGCGACGAGCACAGTAACAAGAATGTACTAGCAACAAGTCAGACCATTATACTCTACACCTTCCGCTTTTCAGGTACTATCCCATATGTACAGTATTAACTTTGCCTCACTATTATGGTTAGCTATTGTTCAAGTGTGGTGTTACAATAAATTATAGTAGTTTGGCATGTACATGCCACACATTAAAAAACTACGAATATGGGGTGTAGTACATTTATGAGACATTGCTACTGAGAAAAGGTTTCATCCCCTAAACATGTTTAGATTAACATAGTTTTTAAGATACACAATTTTAATGGACAACTTACCACTTGCACACTTAAAAAAAATTGTTGGGCTTAATAGAGTGTAATAAATATAAACAAACATGTTTGCATAGCTAACGGCTGCAGACTTATCAGACATGTGGTGACCCATTGAAGGTAAATAACTAGGTCTTTTCCAGCGTCAGTTCTGGTAAACTACAAGTCAAACCTCGCTCATACTCACGGTTCTCCAAAATATGTCCGTATGACCGAGTTGTACGTACGAACAAGCGAGGCCAAATCACGTCAATTTGTGGCCCCCCTCCCACCCTCCTGCCGCCCTCCCATCCTCCCGCCACCTTGGTTGAAATGAATTGCCGTGTCATGCTGCCGCGGGAAACAAATTGACGTGTCGATAAGGTCACGTTCACGTACCT
>PNEQ01030254.1:0-16715 GCA_003012365.1 Medauroidea extradentata | reverse complement strand
TTGAAATCCGCGATACAAAACAAAATATTCCTAGCATAGATATAAAAGCTGTAGAAGTCATTAAAGTCTCAAAACCACAATACCTTATACATTCAATACATAGACAATTAAAACTTACATTCTTCCTGGCACGTGGTAACTATGGTCATAGAATAGTAAATACCTAGGTTAATTGACAAATAAATTGAAATTTATACGCCACAACACCGTCCAACGGCTAAGTACACAGTCCTCTTAAGGGTGTTCAAGTGCGGTAAAATCATAATTTTATATTTATATGAAATATTGTTAGTTTTGTAGACGATACTTGTGAGTACATTTTTCTCTAACGAAACAATTTTAACTCGTATAATTTTCTCATAACGATGCGTCAAAGTCAAAATTGGCATGTTCTGCTGCCATGCAAATATTGAAAACCAATTGATTTACATAAGTGAAATAATTCACAGTGAAATGACATATGACGGGCTACGTAATGAAATTTATTTTTTTTTAAATCCCGTGAACTACTTTTGTATTTTTAAAAAAATTCTGAATTCTCAACATTTTTCTTTTACTTTTGCGATTTCTTTAAAAATTCAAAATATCACGCTATGGTCTTTAAAATCCTTTATTGCATAGCTCATGGGATGTTATATCACAGTGAATTATTTTGTTTATGTAGGTCAGTTGATTTTTACTATTTGTGTGGCAGCAGAAGAAGCAAATTTTTACTTTGTCGCACCGTTATGAGATAACTATGGGAGCTAAAATTGTTTCGTAAGAGGCAAATGCACTCACAAGTATCATCTACTAAACTAACACTATTTCATAAAGATATAAAATTATCATTTTATCGCACTTGAACACCCTTTAGGTTCCTATCTGCTCTGGAAACGCATTGCAGCTCGTTATATGTATCATATTTGCAATAAACATCTCAACGCGCATTACGTTTGTACATCTATGAAAATAAAACGCATTTCAAACAATGTTTCTGTCAGTTAAAAAAAAAAAAATAGGATCGCTTACTTGAAACACGATTTTTAAGACGCTCAACATGGCTAAAAACCGCTTTTTTAAGCTGCCGTTTCTAGAAAAATTCCAATCGGATTTGAAAAGTACAATAATATAAATAAGCGCTGCAATTTGAAGCATAAGTATCGGAAATAAAATAACACTGTCACTACTTAAAGTCTCACAGGAAAATGAACAATAGTAAAGCTCTGCAAGCCAGTTGCGGGGTTTGCGTGTAGAGGCGATAATGCATTATCATACGCCGATCGATGTCACTCTTAACGTTCCATCGGTTTTGTGCCTCACATACACCAACGCAGTCTACCTAGATAAGAACCTTAACTATAAATGTATTCTTCGATAGGGAATCAAACCCGGGACGCTTGGCTCACCGGTTATGATCTCTAGCAAAGCCAAGTGGTAGGATACATTTTAGATATTAAGTATTACAAACGAAAAATGGCGGGGTTTCTTATATGACAGTCAGCAGTTTTATGTAGCAAACTTCCTGATTGAAAAATTTATCTTCCAATTTGATAATTTTAGAAGTTATTTACTTTAACGTCGATTCCCCATTTATTATCAGATGCTGCAAGTTTGATAGGCACAGCCATTAAGCAATGCACATGTACCTAAATTTATCATAATTCACACTGAAAATAAATACCATGTGACGTCAGTAGACTACCCATTTGATAGTTTCCTCAAGTACGTTTCTAGCACTGCCAAGGGTGAATGGGAATCAAGTTTGCCATGTATATATCAACACATCTGTACATATGTGCGGCAACTTACGGGGTATGGAAAGGTAAGTTGCCGAGTGGACGTAGACCTACTGGAATACTCAGGCGTCGATAAATTCTAAACTACTCGTCATAATTAGATGGAATTGTTTCGCCGAGTAGGTATTCTATTAGTGGAGTTTTATTTATGTAGCACTATTCTGTAGTATGCTTCGCTTTCGAGTAAAAATTTAAAAACAGTATTTAAAAATAAGGGATTGAAACCACAAAACCAACAAAAATGGAAAACATTCATTTTTATAATTTTTATGTGATAATATCGAGGCATCTATGATAACAGAAATTCAAAAATATTTTCGTTTTGATTTTAAAATAATATCAACATCCACAAACCTCTCGCTCGGAGGTTTTCGGAGATTTTAATTATTTTGAAATCAAAATGTGAATATTTTTGATATTCAGTTATTTTATAGTCCTAAATACTATCATACTAAAAATTACAGTTTTCCATTTGTATGTATTTTGTGGTTTGAATCCCTTATTTCTCCAAATGCCGTTTTTAATATTTTACTCAAAAGAAAAGCCTACTATCGTTCAGTGTTATATAAATAAACGTCCGCTAATACGAAATCTACTCGGCAAAATATCCCATCGAATTATGAGTATGCCAGTCGTTCGCTCGACATCTTAGCTTTCCATACCACTTATGAAATTATCTATCGCCATCATAAAATGTAAATTGTTACATACTGTTGCTTAGTGACTCAACTACTGTAAAGTCACGAATTGGCTGATAATTAACACAATCTTATATATAAAATTGGCACATGTCTACTTTGTTTACTCACAAAATAACCAGACACAAGTGTTTAGAATGAAGCGCCTAATTCACCTATCCCATGCTGAGCGCAGCTTAATAAATATTTACCATGTCACCACCCTGTAACCACTCTGTGCTCCATGTTCGCAATAGCACCTAAAACAGCTTTCTTTAGAATATAAACATGTTTTCTGATTTAAATGTTCTCAGATATGTCAGCGTTTATTCCATACTATAACAACTGGATCTTAACCTTCGGGATTCTTTTCATCAAAGAAAATAAGTTAAATATAATATTAGTGAAGAGTCATAAGAGCAGATAAGAGTAATTCAGCACGATTAGGTTAGGCAACACTGTTGAAGTGCGTGTGTACTGATTACAGAGTAGTGCACTGTGGATATGCTTGATACTGTTGCATCATGTCTCTGCTATACACTGGCTAGCTTGCAGTATACATGGTGCGCGCCAGTGACCAGTGGAAAAGTAAGGAAAAATGTGTTACTGGTCTTACCTGTGTATTGCAGGAATCCTAGTTGCTGCGTATGCAGGATGTCCAGAAACAAACACATAATAATCTCACCAAGCGAATTCTGAGCTCAATTTGAGACGGAAATGTTAGTGGCAAAATGTTATACGATGGCATTTTATATGCATAATGTGCCAACGTAAACACTGTAGATAGTCCCCTCTTGCATTCCACAGACAAATTATTTATCTTACTACTACTGTTCTGACCTGCATATTTTGGGTCCAGGTTAAAATCCCTAGCACTCCAAACATTTTTTCTACGTTTACTTTGCGGACATAACATACATAAAGTAATACCTGGACGTAGGGCGCAAGAGAGGACTGTCTCCGTGCAGTATTGTCACATTGTGCATGTAAAATGTCGTGCAACTTCCTGCCACACACATTTCCGTCTCAATTTAGGTAGGTCTCGCGTGATGTGCGTACTATGCATTTCTTTCTGGATATCCTGTATACAACTTACCACATATAACCTTGTAGATATGAACACTACATACACTGTTCACCGTCATTAGAATAACAATTAAGAGAAATTTAAACACACATTAATGATTAATTAGTTTGGTTTAGTTTAGTAATTAGCTTTCCGGGGTGTTTGAAATTTTCAGGAAATAGAAGAAATATGATAGCAAATTCTGGCAATACAAAATAGATTCCAAAATATATTTTTAAACTATGCCAGAAGAAAATACTTAAATACTTAAATCATATTTATTTTAACAGGCAGCCTTCGTAAATGTCGTTCAATTTCTGCAGTAGACTAGAGTGCATTTAAGGTCTGTATTTCAACGTTCAGAAATAAATTTAAAATGCTGTTTTTAAGGTCTGCAGTTATGTTAGCTACACAAGAGACTCTAATCCCAATAAAAGGGGGTTACATCACATTAGAAGCCTTACAAAATTTAAATATGGCGTCAACTAATCATTTTGTGCCTTAAGTGACGCTAGACTCACAAACGCAAGTCTAGCATAGCTGGTACTATCGCAAACATCTCTCGTCGCGAAGTTCTTTACGGTCTAGTTGCAGGTTGCACTGAAGACTTTTCCCAGTGGACTTTTGTATCCGTGCATATAAAAGTACTGCACTCGCAAAACCATTGACATAGACGTCTAACTAAAACTAGAGTACGAAGATACCGTGCTCAGCACCTCTTCGTCCTGAACTCTTGCTCTTGACACCATCTTCGCCATCTTAGGCGACCAGGACCACAAATAGCCTTAAGAAGAGGCGTAGACTGTACGTCCTTCTCCTCCTGTACTTCGCACAAAAGTACGCCTTTCTGTATCCTCCAATTCACGCCAAAGGAAATTAATTGTTGCCTAAAAATTCCTTAATTAAAATTAGTCATTAAAATTAAGCTTTACTATTAAAAAATAAGCAAATGCAGCGCTTTTTTCGTGTAAATATTCGCCTTCAGGTCTACATTAAATAGCACGTAACATTATTGCCAGCGTAAATAAATAAATAACATTTCAAAAAATTATCATAAAAATAGTCACATAAATAACAACTATACTGATTTTAAATAATTACAATTTCAAGCAAAATTAATATACAAGTTAATTCTTCTGGTCAGTTACGATGGTTGTCAATAATTATATATAGTTAACAAAATTATTTGTCTCATAAATATCAGTTAGGTAAACAAACATTATATCATTATTTACAAATAAACGAATTCAACCAAGTATAAATGCTGTGCCGGCTACACTTGTCGAGGTCAATTAAGCTCCCATTCGTTATTACACATGTCAGTAAATCGTGGAGCGATTAGTGGCACTGTTTTCCAGGTGCTTCAGATGCATTGCAGTTTGTTGGGAAATACTTTTGTAACGAAGTTAATTCACGTGCAGTCAAAGTACCACTCTATGAAAAGGAAACACACTGTTCTTTCCGACCGTAGTGCCTAAAATTGTACTAACCGTAAATATGAAAAACTCATGTAAAATAACGTACTGAACTTTGTTGCATACTAACCATCAATAAAATAAAATAATAACTGCTTAAAACAATAACTAAAACGCTCCGGTGGAAAGCTTCTATGTTAGATTAGTGCTAGTCGCGTAGAAACGATAAAGCATTTCGTGTCATTGTTAGCAAGGTCACTTATTATCCTTCAACGTCCAATATAGCTCAATATAATGCACGAAATTTAATCCAAAGCTTCCATATGAAGTACGTGATTAAAATAGCAGTACTTTGTAGTTGTAGGCAAACATTAAAATAACATTTAGTAAAATTTATTGTCTAAAAACTAGCTAACCAGTTTTAATATCAACTACAGGTTTTTGCATGAAATTCACTAAAGTTAAAGCTATATGATGCTACAACGAACAAGTTGCTGATAGTCTTTTTCCAGGCTGATGCTTGAATAGCCAGCCGACAGGAGACTTATGAACTGCACGACGACTGGAGAATAGATCCATAATTTATATGGCCAATCACGTCGAGAGAAATTAGTCTCTGAGTAGGGAAATCGGAGAATGAGTGATGAACGAAGCCGTGGGTGCTGGCAGTAGAAAAATTACGTGAGAAGCTTACAATAATTACGAAAATAAATTTATTGACTGAGTTTTATGAGAAAGAACATTGGGCTCTCAATATTCGGGCAGATAACACCATAATCGCTGTAGTTCATCCGAGTTTACTAATTGATCTTTCAGGGTGGATTAGGGATAAATCACTGGACACGCATTCGGGATGACCCGAGGTCGCTTCCCGGTTCGGATATCAAAATTCGGTTTTCCTTCGTTTTCCAAAAGAAAAAAAAACTCAAAGCGAATGCTACGATGGTTCCTTTCTATACGCCATGCCTAGTGATGATGGTTAGGGAACCTTGTTTTTCGCGAAAAAGAATTTAGCCTCACTTTGTTTCCGTGCCTTACGTGCACATCTGCAGTTCAGCTTCGTGGTCAGCGATTGGATATTTTAACTGTCGCGAGCCTCGGGATTCTACCGAAAAATCACAGACGTGTGGTGTTGCAGGAAGGTTTTTGTAATTGGCTCAGTCAAATGAGATACGGCTCTTCACACAGACACGCTACCAATAATCATGAAACAGAATTGCAGGTGTGCACGTAATGCACTGAAATAGACTGGGGCGGAGTTCTTTACGCAAAAAAACAGGGTGGTATATCGCGAAAATTTAATTTGTGCCAACGTACCCTTGAACATACTGTGATTTCTTGCTACATGCATAGGAAAGGGAAATATTCGCGGGTTCGCTGACTTGTAGGCTAGCATCCATGAATATCTATGAACTCAAACAAACAGCAGATGTTCAATAGCTGCTCGCTGACAGTAAAATAGGCGTGCTTTAAGTTACATTTTAATATTAGTTCAGCGACTTCCAGAAGTGGTAAAGCAGTCAAACACCAAATGTGAAAGTGACATGTACTGGAATTATAGATTGGGCCTAAACCAAAACGTGAATAAAGGTCTCTTATGCGTGTATGATTGCATGGCATACGTCTGACATCAATAATATGCATCAAACATTACAGTAGCGAGATTCTTATTGGCTCAGTCTAGAGCCAGTGATTTTTGGTGAAAAGAATTTTGCAACATCTTGTTTCAATGCCTTACGTGCACACCTGCAACTCTGGTTCGTGGTTATTGGCAGAATATAATAGGGCAGAGGCGTAGTTCATTTGACTGCACCAACCAGAACAATGTTACCGCGACACCACACGTCCGTGATATGCAGGTAGGACCCCGAGATGCTGACAGTTACAAACTTCCAACCACTGACCTTGAAGCAGAGTAACAGCTGTTCACATAAGGCATTGAAACAAAATGTTGCAGAATTATTTTCACCAGAAATCACTGGCTCTTGCTCAGTCAAATGATGTAAGAACTCTACATACAGTTAAAATCCAGCAATCTTATGAAGAAATGAATTTACGCGGAAACCCAGCAATGCCCAATTCCATCACAGTTTGCTGTCTGTCTTTAGCAACGAATCCATCTTACTGCAAACGAGACGTTAAGGTTGCCGCCTATGTGAACGTACTTTGAGTGTGCGGAATCTAGAAGTTCGAAAACGGCACGTATGACACTACACGCGCATCGTGCCTTTCCATAACATCAAGGCGCAAGTCACTGAACTAGCGTACACTCTTCTCGCCGACAACTTGCCTCTACCAGACATTCAGTGATGACTAGAGGCACTGGAAAATCGCGAAAATGTTAAAAATAGTCCCCAATAAACTGTATTATATTAACTGTGACACGTGTGAACAGTTTAGGGACAAATCACACACGCTGTGTGTTCAATCTGTACAGTTCTCACTGGGCCTTTTTGTAGAAAGAAAAAAATGCTACAAATAAACGATAGCCAATGTTGATACAAAACATTCAGGGTTATATACATCACGTTGGAGCCTAGCAAACAGTCAAATATTCCCGCGATTTTCCAGTGTCTCTGGTGATGACCTAGTATTAGAGGCACGAGTATTTCGCGTATTAATCTAGTAGCAGTCCAGACTTCTCAGTCCTATACACACACTGGCGAAGGTCGAATATCCATTGGCTCCTAACCGTACAAGTGGGTAGCCCCACGAATTATTGTATTATATATAACTGGCTTGCAGCCTCCAAAGGTCTGTCAAAACAGCTGCCGTATAATCATGGAAGTTACAGTGATATACGGGTTATAGGTGTTCAACTTGACCTACAATCAGTACGCGAAACACTCGTGCCTCTTCCTATCATGTTTTTACTTTGCATGAAAGGCAAAGGTGTAGTGTACATATGTCTATGCCTCTCAAAAGTTTCTGCGCCAAGATTTTCGTACCTAAAATTACCACGCAAACATCCGTAATTTTCGCAATTTTCGATAACGTAAAAATAAACTTTAGAGATAAGTAAAGGATCTTAAATTGGTATACTCGTAGGCAACGTTCTTTGAATGTTAATACATAAGCAGACGTTACTTTCGTACTCTGACCATTTTCCAAATAATCTTGCAACGTCAGAAGTTCTGCACGCCGCCAGACGACCTGGGCAGGCGACCACCTTAAGTTACTCTTACTTACTTAAGTTATTTCATCGATGTAAACGTATCATGACTTTAATGTCAGTCACAATATCAAGGGAATTCGAGCTTAATAATGTACTTATATTTACTCTCACACGGAAATAAAAATTGTGGTGGGCACAAAATATATTGTTGGTATTCACCCTGCAAAATATTTTTGTAGCGATCAAAAAAATGTTTGTGGTCGCCACAAAATGTTGTAGTCACCACTAAATAATTTAGTGTTCACCACAAATATTATTTTGCAGGGAAACTTTTTCTTTCAGTGCGTAAATACTGGTATGAGCAGTGATGACGGCATAACTTATGAAATTGCCGTCTACGTCTTCAGCTGAACCATTTACGTCTGCCTAGAAGATTAACACTTGATCGCAGGCTCATAATCAGTCAGTCATTGATACTACTGCAGAGACTCAATATTCACATTCATTAACACCAACCTGTAATGTTATTTTTAGTTACACTTTCACATATGAATATTGCCGGGTTATGTATTCTGCCGTTTCGTACAACGTAATACTGTTGGTACATCAGCGAAAACATGTTAATTTAAACTTTTCAACATAAAGTGAAACCACTGGTTGTTCTATCTTTTTTATACGTGTACGCTTTTGAGACAATGAAGAAAATGTTAATGCCGTTGACTGCTTACGGAACTGGAGTTGGTCATAGTAAACGAAATACATGTAGTAGTTAGACTTTCAAGCGAATATGTGAACTTAAAAATAACGCAAAATAACTCAAAGAACCCTCGGAATACCGTTGCGGTTAACGTGTCACAACGAATGGTGACGACAAATGGAATTGTTTGTGAATGTGACGGTTTTATTAAAATGTAGATGCTGCGGAAAGAAACCTGGTTATGGTTCAGGAGTTTCTTGCTCATCACACTGCTCAAAAAATTAGATGATGATTTTTTTTCTTAATCGTGCGTGAAACAATCCTTACGCGGCAACTGTAACGCTGTGGCATTAAGAAGGCGTGGTACATAATTCAACGCTAAAAGCATTAATCTGTAATTGTGGGTTCCTTGAAGCCAATTTGCGAAAATTAAACAATAACAATCCCAGCCAAATTTTTAACCAATGTTTTAAACAAATAATCGTTTCCAGTGTTATGAACTTCTGATGCACAATCTCTGACGCCGGAACCTCGTGCGTTTAACTGCAGCGCAAGAGATCACGCGTTACGAATTAGAAATTTGGATAAATATTTACTCATAAAGTTGGCAAATACCATTATCTAGGATTGTCATTGAGTATTTTATCCATATTGGCTTTGAAAAAAACCATAGAAATCAATTGATGTTTTTAGCGTTTATTTATCCAGTACGCACTCTTAACATAATGTGCACTGGTTTAGGTAAACATTGCTCACATCTAGAGGAAGAAGTAGAGTGATGGGAAAAGTCAGTGACATTAGGTAAGTATTGAGTAGCGCTGGATTAAGGAGGCGAGGGAAACGGGATATTTTCGACCATCGGCATCGTCCACTATGATTCCCCCGTCTGAAAATCCGTGATTTC
The DNA here is from genome assembly GCA_003012365.1 of Medauroidea extradentata. Classification (NCBI taxonomy): domain Eukaryota; kingdom Metazoa; phylum Arthropoda; class Insecta; order Phasmatodea; family Phasmatidae; genus Medauroidea; species Medauroidea extradentata. The sequence continues at coordinate 7,063 of PNEQ01030254.1, read as the reverse complement.
ACCGGGAATCAAACCCAGATCACCTCGGTGGGATGCAAGTGCCCTAGTCCCTTCGCCAACCACGACGCCACCTAGACGATGAAAACGCATTATTTGAACATACTACTCAACCGTGACAACTGGTCCTCCCGTGAGGGCAAGAAGCGTGGCGCTAGTAGTAGGTAGACACGTCATAGTGAAGGGAAATGTACTGCTCCTGACATGAGTTCACGGCGCAAGGTCAGTGGAGACGTAGCGGCGAAAACCGAGCCAGCTGCCTGTACCACAGTATTATGACCGGTGCTGTGGTGCGCCACACCAGTTGCGCGCGGTCGTCAAGGACACCACAGCGGTAGTTCGCATTTTTCCCGCGGGACTAGTTGTCGTGGTCGAGTAGTAGGTCAGTAACAGTTTCGTTGCTTGAGTACAGCATGTAACGCACTATATATATGCTGTTCAGCATACAGTGAGCACTCAAAGAAGCCCTGCTAAATGTATATTTTCACCCAATCTGAATCTTTCCGCGCGTAGCGGCTAACGACGGGAAATGTCTAACCTCTCTGAACACGTCACTCAATGTTTGCGCGTGCAATATAAATCGTGCAGTCGGAGGAACCTACGTAGTTTGATAAAAAAAAGTTAATTTAACATATAAAGTACGAGTATGTCGATTTAATTTTTTTCAGTACTGTTGTATTAAAATAGGAAAATTCACGGAACTATATTCAGTAATTCGCTGCCAACCATACTTAGGGCAAGGAAACTATGGTTAGCGTTAAATTAATGCAGTAATGACTAGTGATATTTTTCACAGGTTAAAATTTTAGTGCTTTCTTTAACCCAAACGTTCTATAGTCTACGGTACAGTGCTAGCGGGCTAAACAATAGTTTTATGCAATGCCACCGCAGAATATGGTTATACAGGTAAGACTGCATGCTAATATTCCATAAGAATAACCCTCGCATCTAGAGGGACGAGATATATTATATAAACATAGTTCCGGAAATGCACAGTTTATGTTTAATGCTTGGTTTCAGTCGCCATATTGGAATTAATTATTTTTCGCTTTTTTGGAATTATGAGAAGAAAAATGTTAAATCGGCTACCATACCGCAAATAAAATTTACCCTGAGCTGCAGTACAAGCATGGCAATAGAGCTAGTAACGTATAGTTAGGTCGCAATTTGTCGGGCAAATTATGACTATAAAAAAATTGCCACACAAATGGCGGCGTAATTATAAGTTAACAGCTAAATCGCAAGGTCTGCACTGTAGCGAATTGTAAAAATAATTTGACGTATAATCGTATATTTAACATTTTCTACTTAGAGTTCTAAAAAAGTGAAAAATAATAAAATTCAATATGGCGACTGCCAATTCGTATCTTTGCGCTAGTAACGGCTAACGATGGGAAATATCTCATCTCACCGGACACATCACTTGATGTTTGCGCGAGTAATATTAATTGTGCTGTCGTTATGGATCAATGCATTTCAATAAAAAAAGTTTACCGATTATATAAAATACAATTAAGTCGATTTCGGTTGATTTTGTTACAATATTGTTGTATTTAAGGAGGAAAACATACGGAACTATATTGCGTAATTTCGCTGCCAACCATACAAGTAGTAAGGCAACTGTACCTAATGTTGAATTATATGCAGTAAGGGCTAGTGATATTTTTCGATGGTTAAATTTTTAGTGCTCGCTTTATCCCGAATGACCTATACATCTGTATAGTACACGACACTGCATTCCACAACATTATACCAGAACATCAAACAACTGCACAATAGTTAGTCACGTACGAGTCCCTACGTTACCAAACCTCGATGCTGCGGCCAATTAAACGGTTATTAAGTCACTTGTGTGGGGCTATCAACACATTGCATATTTGGTGGCAGTCCACAATAAAAGGGTATACAGGATATACTTAACGCGTTAAAGAGTTATGTTAAAAGCCGAAATGTTAACGTAGTAAGTAATATGCTGTTTCTTTCCCCAATAGTGCCGGCCTACGTAGCAAATTCGGTCAGGCTGCTGTCTCCGGTGCGAGAGGTCCTAGGTTTGAAATACGGCTCGGACATGGATGTAGTGTAGCAGTCTCTTCAGTTTACTTCATCCTCGTCGGCTCTTGATACCTCGTTGTTAAAGGGACGCAAAACACTTTTAATTCCCCACCTTTCACCAATAGTGAAGAGTGATTCCTTGAAATATTAGCTTGCAATTTTGTAACATTCTGCAACGCTTGAAATGAGAGTAATCCCAGGGCTTCCAAAGTGCTTACTTTACTGTCTATGCAAAAATATCTTATTAAAGAGCATGTTTTTTGTAAATTTTTCAGTGATACGTACATCAACTACAAAACTATTGCGTAAGTGTGTACCAATAAATGATATTTCCACATAGGGTATACTTATAATGTAGTCGTCAGTCCAAGAGAATAAAATAGGGGAACCTAATTTCATTGGTTCAAAAAAGTGGAAATGATTTGAAAAGAATGCCTGTATGGGGCGTTTACTAAATCTTAACATATAACCTGGCTTCCACATTAAGAAAATGACAAGTAAATATCTGTGCTAAGTGACTTTATACTAAGTAAAAAAATCTCTGTTTGAAAAAGGATACTTTCATCAATACTGGGTAACGTAATTATCAGAAGTCCATAAACAGGCAACTTTTAGACAGATTTATTTATTCTAGCATATATAATATTTACTGATAAATATTCAAATAAACCGCACATGATTGTGTTCGGATTGGAAATATTAGGTTATTATGCTTATAACTTTATTAAATGACGCATTTCATAGAGACATAATATGTATGTTTCCTGTGTTTTATTAACTGTTGCATAGATCAGTTAATTTGCAAATAGAGAACATGCTGCAAGTTAACAACATAAAAGGCAATTGAAAATAAAACTACCTCACTACTCCTTTAGACATTTTGGATTTATATGTTATTGTTAAGATTTTATAAATAAACAATTATTAAAATTGTAATATTTCATATCGACGAAGTAAGATTAAATTATCCGTTACTACGGCGGTAGTTTTAATAAATAACACTGCAAGGAACGTCCTAACATGTCTTTACTCAACATTGTGTAGGCCGACAATGATGATAACATGATAAAACGTAATAAATCTTGTCTTCCTTTCCCACATACTGCAAGTTGCACTACTACTCCTACCATTTACTAGAAACTATCCCTACGTAAGTTTGATTCTTTTTGTTAATGACATACATTATGATTTTTATTTAATAAACGATTTAGCTTTTGTATTAGATAGCTGAACAATAGCAGAACTTCCAGAATTAAGGAACTTAACATTACGTCTTAAAGAATATAAAGTTGCACAGGTGTGCGAACCTAACGGTAGAAATATGGACGCTGTATGATAGGGACGTGGTGGTATTATTCCCCACGGAGGCAGCTTGGTTGGCAAGGTAGCTGAGGGCTTGGAAAATCTATATGTTCGATCCCAGGAGCGCGCCAAGTGCTGCCGCTACGAAGCTTTATACAGTTGCAAGCAGCGGTACTCTAAAAGCTTGATTTAAAATTTTACTTTGAGGTCTCTGACGAGGTAGCGAAATATGAACGAAGCCTTGCTTTTCAACACTACGTTTCCTGCGCCAAACTAAACATGGCTGTTGGTGTTGCTCTCTCGTCCGCATTTTGCTGACTTCACGAGTAAAGTATAAATATTATAAAAACCGCATTTGCCTTTGTTATTGCAGCTGTCATGTTACTTTCTTAATTTTTACTGTATTTGTGCGTCCTTTATAGCACTACTATGCGTACCATACTCCCTGCACGTAAGAAAACCAATCAACATTTTTTATACTGTATGTATTTCTTATACTTTACAACTGTTATAATATTTATCTCTATAATATTAAGGTTGTCCCGTGATAAATAACAGAACTTTTACTTGGAAGCTTCTGGGTTCGGTTTCCAGGCACTTTCATTTCTGGTTTAGCAACTCCAATTTATTCGCAATTTAACACATAAGTGTGTTCGGATACTCAGTTCCTACCCATTTGTTGTAGACTGCCTCAAAGTGGCCAGACAACCTTTCTTCTTTAAAATTTCTAATAAAATATTCGGAGGCATCCGAGTTTTATAGCCTGCTGCGGGACATCCTGATTTCGATTTTACATGGTTTCACGACAATCTTCCAAGCGAATACTGGGATAATGCCTGAACGCAGGCCATGGCCAATTCATTTCCCAATTAAAGTTAGACACAACCGTCTGCAATGACGTCGCTGTGGATTAAACGTTAACCTTAATAACAATAAACAAATTAATACATTTAATATGTAGTAAAAATAGGTGCAAATATTTTTTTATAGAAGTTCACTGGAATCAAATTTGCAGCCCAAAAGGGTATATGAGGTTTTTAGCTTATGTACTTTTGACAGGTTAGCTAGTTGAATCACGGAAATGTACCGATGTGCTCGTACGCAATCATAACACGTCTGTAAATGTTTAAAAGCTATAAAAAATTACTTTAAATTCTCAGGAAACTCACTTTTAAACCCTTTATTAACAGTTTGAGTGTATACGTGCTCGCAAACTTCAATATACGTTTGAAATGCTTCTGACCACGTTATGGCTACTAGTAAATTGGACGGATGTTATAGATGTTTATTGATAGTACGAAAGTATTTTTAAAATTGGCAATAACCTAACGTTTTCAGTTCCATATTTGGCATTAGTGATTATGTTGTTTAAAAGTTAAAGTAACTTAATCGTGTAGTGAAAAATAATTTAATTTAACTTTAATAGTTACGCCTTCATATTTAACGTACTTAGTTTCATTTTCAAACATATTCTGAATTTTAGCAATAACTATGTATTTTTCTTTGAATAACTTTGTTATCATTTCGGTTATATTAAAAATACTGTGCATTCATTTGGCAGTCAGGTAATATGTTCATAAGACTTTAAAAATAATTTACATATCAAATATTAATCAACAAGTAACTGTATTTCCGACAGCAGTGTTGTCTCCACATAAGAGTAAACAGTAGTAATACCCGTGCAAACGCATATGTCTGAAATGGTTAGAATGTGTATCCCTACTGTTTAGTTTAAACAGCAAAGTATTCAGAAATATGAAATATAGTACGACGTTATAATTTCTGACAGCAAGGGAACATTTGGAATTTTCCATTACTTTATATCAACAGCAGTATAACCGAAAGCTCCGCAAATTTCATTAAAAATTTACTTTACTGTTAAGTGATTTTACCTATTAAAATACATACGTAGGTTAATATGTTAAACCTACTGAAGTTATCATTAAATTAATAGCAGTTATTTTACAGTTTTGACAATGTATGTTGGCAGGGCCAGAAAAATTTCGCGAATTCAATGACCTCACTCTAAAAAATAGTTTGTAAATTTACCAGACGTGCGTGTAGGAGCGCTGAGAAAGTAGGTATGGTATAATAGTTTCCCAGACATCCATGGTAGCTCTTTATAAAACAGTCAAATGTATACTGAAGATAGCAGACTTGTATAGTAACAACTGTAAAAGTTTGCATTTTATAAGACGAAGTATGGTAACTGTACCATACTGCGTCTGAAATATCTTCCTAAACATTCAAGGAAATTTCTTTACTGTGTGCATGCTAAAATCAACTATCCTATACATACATAAGCCCCGACTATTTGTCCACTAGCTGCTACTCAGTAGCATGTGGGTCATTGAATTAGTGAAACACGGTGAGTCTTTGAGAAAGCACATTCGTAAGACTTCGCTATACCAGTGGCGAAACGTGGTCGTGATTCAAAGGAAGGGAAGAGGTGACTAGACTCGACTATAGACGTGGGCCTGCAGGAATATGAAAATGTTGCTGTAGGTCATTCTGGAGAAAATTAGCAGTTTTGAAATCCTAGTTACATTTTTCCCTTCAGTTAAATTATAATTTCTTGCCACATTTTAATAGAAACAAAAATGTCTACGTAACAATAAAAATGCATAGATTGTACCGTGGTTAACAGTTAACGTCTGAGGTCAACATAAATGATATATTTTAACTATTATTTTAGACATTATTGTCATTAAAATGTCCACTTTATAGCGAACAATCCACATTCCTAGATTCGTGTACTTGGAGAATTCGTTCCTCGAGTCTTGAACGCTGCGGGCTATACCTGTAACTGATAGTCTAATAGTTTCACAGACAACTCAGAGTTGTGTATAGTCACTGTCCCGTGGAACACATCACATCTATGTGATCTTTGAACGATTCTTGCAATGGGTTGGTATTATGTATAGAACCGATATCATGGACATACGCCATTGCTTGCGAATGTTGCCGTCTTGCAGAAAACATCCACAATAAAACGAAAAACAACAACAAAAAAAAAACAAAGAAAAGTCGAGCGTTAGCTGTTGTCAACAAACAAATAACATACATACAGTCCTACAGAGGGACATAGTCGTAGCCACAAAGTGGAACAGATAAAAAACAAACAACAAAAAAATTCAAAAAAATTCAAAAAATTAATTCCTAGCTGGAATATAGTCGTGTGATGAAAGACGACACAACAATAACGAACGATAATATAAAAAAGAGACTTATGAAAACAGGTAATAGACAGACAAACACAACGAAGACAACACAAAAGTCGAGAGACGAAATGAGTGTGAAACAACGACGAAACACGAAAAAAACAGACGAAAAACGGACGAAAAAGTAGAAGGCTTCTGGACGACTACAGATGCGACGTTTCGGGAACTGGGATCTGTTCCCGTCTTCAGGCACACGTGCAGACTGAGGAACTCCAGCAGACTGACTGTGGCATCTGGAAAAAACAGGGGTCTTATATAGGAAAAATGCCTACTTATAGCTCAGCCATAATATTGAATATATATTTTGTTCTTTAAACTTACAGCTTTGTAAAACTATAGAACTGGATACATTTTTCACTGCATAATCTCCCATTACAAGCTGCGCGACCAATTAGGAGGCAGCTGCACTCTCATTGGCTGAGCTATAAGTAGGCATTTTTCCTATATAAGACCCCTGTTTTTTCCAGATGCCACAGTCAGTCTGCTGGAGT
>PNEQ01030253.1:0-16715 GCA_003012365.1 Medauroidea extradentata | reverse complement strand
TGAGCCGTTTACGTAGAGCAGCCTCTGTAATGCCAAATTCTGCAGCTATTCTGCGTTTTGAATCTCCTCCTGCAAGTCTCTGTTGGGCTATAGCCAACATCTCTGGTGTACACAGCTTTCGCTTCGTTTTCCTCTGATAATTCCTGCAGCAATAAGAACAATTTATTATATCAGGAGTAGAACATAATATACATACATAGGCAAACAATGTGTTCATGTTAGATTTAAATTATATTTAAAGTATAACACTACACGAGTTATTTACGTGGACTGTAAACGAAAAAATTGTATGCGGGGCAAACGTTCGCATGCGGGGCAAAAGTTCGCAATGCGAACTTTTACCCCACTTGCACATGCGTACTTTTGCCCCGCAGTACTGATCTTCCATTTCCAGTTAGTGCTGCTATCTGTCGTGTGTAATGTCATCTATGTAACATATCACGACACACGGGAAAAACCACTATATCAAACCGCCTAGTGCATTATTTTCTAACACTTGATAAACACGTTGCAAGAAGTCTAAATATTACATCAATAGCATGAAATTTAATCCTTACCTCATGGTTTTGCTGCCGTTCGTCCGTGCCAGCCGTTCTCACATGTAACGATGCTCCGCCATGACACCTTTACCACCAACTCAGGTTTGCCACCCTCATTTTCATGAGACCAAATATAACTGCACTGCGTACTTTTACCCGCCGCGCACTTTTACCCCACTCTACTCTAGGTATTATGTACGCCACTAAAACCAACTGACATAGGCCTACCAAACTGAAAAAAATTCACAGTGTATAACAATTTTGTAGGCTATAACTTGTAACATATAAAAACAAAAATACCACGTATTTTAAAAATTTCGTTTCAAAATTCAGCACTTTTTAATTAAATACAAAAAAAATACATTTTTCATTTCGTATGTCAAGTTTCAGTGTATAAAAACGTAGTTCCCGGGAACTGGCACCTGAGCGCGCAGTTACAAGAGCGCGCTTTACGATATTTATTCTTTTTATTATTCTCCTTGTCTGCCTGTACCTTCTCTACACCGGGCCGCAATAGGTGTCTTCTCAATCACACCCGATTCCGATTAATATTCATTACTCCTAAACTACTTGTTTCCGACACATGGTTATCTGGCGACATATATTTGTGTTTATCTCCATCTTCGCTTTTACTTTTGGCATTGAATTTTGGTACAGTCTATATATATATATATATATATATATATATATATATATACATGTATACACATATATGGCTGTGCCAAGACACCATAACCAAAAATAAAAATTTGATTTACCGCGTCGTCGGCTAGGGACCCCAACAACATTCACGTGAACAAGGTTACCAAAACTCGTAGGTAGGTGTAATAGAGCACAAGAGCCTTGCTCTACTTTGTGACTTAAAAATTAATAATAGAATATGGATCGTTTATTTAAAAATTATTGCTACAGCATGGATCGTTTACAACTCTATCAATGTATTTTTTATTTAGAGTGGTTTTTACATTCTAAGAAAGAAGTACTTAAGTTTCAAACACACAAACTATCCCTGCCACATTGAATTCATCCAATTATTTTATTGACAACTACTGCTTCAGTAACATTTTTGTACGATAAGGCAAAGATGAAAACTCAATCGAAATTCAATAATTTTCGCAACCTCAATATTTTAATTTCCTATTGCAGAAAACAGCTGACCAGATAAAATTATCAAAATAAGCGAGCGATTACAGTGGTCTCAAATGTAATAAATGCCACAACTTATGAACCCCAAAAAGTAAATGAATTTACATACCACATCCTGTCAACGTTAAAAAAAAATATTATAAAGCAGTCACTCTATTTCCTGATTTATATAAAAATAAATAATCAAAGCTTAGAAGAAACGAAACGTATTTAAAAATTACTTTTACAGTTAAAAATTTGTCGACGTTGAAATTCACGAATAATGTTATAACAGCGAGAGTAAATACCAGTATATTAAAGTTAAATTTCTGCAAAGTGAGTAATTTAGTTATTATTTTCAAATGCCTTTTTTTTTTGTCGCTGTATTCCTTGTCATTAAGAATAATGTAGAATACGGTTTGTTTGAAAGATTTATCTTTTTAATGAATTTTTTTCGCTGCAATCTTCTTTAGAAACGATTCCCATTCAAACTAGGCGACTAGTTACGCGAAATGGCGTTTCGAACACAGTGTCAGGTTTTCAAATGAATGAGCTAGTAGAGTGTCAGTGCGAGGAGGACGACTGACATTCGCTCCAGTATCTCCTCGTCGGTCGGGCAGCAGGTCGTCTTGCCTGGCCTCGCTTGGAACAAGTCCAGCACAGAGTTTCGGACGCGGCGCGCGTCGCCTTTCACGTGGTGTAGCGTGTCAAAGCAGATCTCTCCGACGAATCAACAAACTGGTTCTGCTCGGTTCCAAAGTAGTGATGGGTAGTTCGTGAACTACCAGTTCATTTCGAACTGCTCCAATAAGTGAACTACTAAACTATGTAGTTCAGGCGGAAAAGAACTGTTCTTGCGACTGGCTGGAAGACAGATTACGCCTTCGCTTATTCAATAATCCACTCCGTTTACTGCAGCTGTGCTGTATAGCGTGCTCATCCGCGCATGCGCGTTTAGTCTCCCCTCTCCTCCCTTGGTTCGAGCCGGTACACGCCTCTTATTTTCTTCAGCCATACGATACCCTCTTACGCTGGATCAGTGCACGGGATCAGTGGTGGAGAGGGTGACTGAAAGATGAGAACAAGGAAATGCTTGAAGGAAATGTATCGCGAACTGCATCGGTACTCGAACTATATCGTTCGAGGCAGGTCCGCGAACTAAATCGTTCGAGGCAGGTCCGCGAACTACATCGTTCGAGGCAGGTCCGCGAACTAAATCGTTCGAGGCAGGTCCGCGAACTATATCGTTCGAGGACAGAGACAGTTCGACGTTATTTTCGTGTCGTGCCTTTCTGTCCCGTGACCTGTCGTTTGAAAATAACGAAGCCCTATTTGTTATAGGCCAAGAACATTTTAATTTTTCACTACAATGTAAAGGGCAAGTAACAATAATAATAACCATAGCTAAATTAGCATTAAATTATGTGGCGAAAAGTGGAGAAAATACACAGTTTAAAAAGTAGCTAATGCATGAAAATCTAAAATACAGTTACAAAAACATACATAACTTACCAAATATGAGAGAAAATCACCGCTTCTGTTCTTATTGGGGGCAATGCACTACACAAGTTTTCGTGTACACGTGAAAATAGGCACAGTAACTTAAATGTAACTTCTTTAAAAAAATCACACGTTAATAAATATTTAAAAATATGTTGCACTAAAGGGTATGTTTTGAAACAACTTTCATGTATATTTCATGTCGCTGTGAAGAAATACGAGTCGAGAAGTTTTGGAAGATGACAACCCATTTCTTTTTTTTCGGTGAGTGTTTGCTAAGATTGGAATAATAGTAACTTTAAATATGTTTAAAGAAAAACGACTTGCTGCCCACGTATATTTCGTTACCGGCACTGTGTCAGTTATTTTCTGAGTCGTGTTGTAACAATATTATGCTGCCGTGCATAACAGGGTTTGTTATTTAGTAAAAGTTAAAAGTTAATTATGTTATACGCAGTTGTTTTGCCACACTCAATGTATGTACGACGCACATATACGTGTTCAGGGATCAAATGAGCACTTTTGAAACCGTATAGTTACTTTTTTTTTGTTTTAAGAGATTATTTATAGTTTCCTGTCACTTTTAAACTTAAACAAATGCATTTTATTAACAATCAGAGTTCGTAGACTACACTATATTGAACAATTAACTTCTGAAGTCACAATATATAATATTTTTTTTAAATATTATCGTAGAGAAGATGATCTTCAGAAGATCTCAATTTGTTACAAACCGCGTATACATATGTAAGGTTTTAGGGATTATATTGATTATATTAACTACGAAGAGTCTAGAAATATAAGTAAATTTTTTTTAGAACAGAATATAGGCCATTAATGATTGAGCGGGTAAAACGCGAGGACATGTATCGTGACGGCGAACTTCCTAGTACGGTCGAACTATATAGTTCGAGGAACGAAGCAGTTCGCGTCGTTCGTTTTGTGTTCCACACTTCCGCAGTTCCGCGACTTGTCAACTGAACATATCACACTTCCTTTTATTTTCTTTGATGTTTTTAATATACATAAATTCAAATAGTAACTTAAATATATTTTTTAGATAAATGGCACGCCACCACCTATATTTTGAAGTCGTGTTAGAACAGAATAGATATCGGCAATCCATGATGGTACAATAAAGGTTATAGTTCGAAACAAATGCCGTATAACAATTATGACAAAAGCATTAAAAACCATTAAATACATGTCTGAACGTTGCACGTGTGATTTATGACAACATATGCACAAATCCCTATCTCGACTTGAACTTTTTCAGATGGTGAACTATATAGTTCAAATGAACTGCATCCAAAGAACAGTTCACTTGTGTGAATAGTTCTGAACGACCTAGGTCTGCCAAACGAACTACATTTCCCATCACTATTCCAAAGTCGAGCGAGGGAGAGGAAGAGAAGAGGAAAGGATGCGGGATAGAGAATGGTGTAGGACAAGAGCAGCCGAGCAGAAGTTCACCGGAAGATCAGGTTCCCATTCCAAACCCGTGGCATGGCTACATCAGCTCTTCTACCCTCTTTTTTCTAATCCTGATGGTCGTGAGAATAGCTGCCGGCTGTAAGAAGCAACAAAAAACTTTCATTCATGTTACCGGATGGGCAAGGTACTCTGAGGGAAGGTGATCTTTGATCTAAAAAAGGAATAAAGTAAGTAAAGCTGCGCCTTATTTGTTTACAGCTATCTACACCAAAACGTCAGGATGATCAATCACTACAAAATAATTGTCTCTGTTTAAGTCACTAGTACGCCACAAGTTAATGGCAAACAATCTTAGTAATTACTATATACATCATGGCAATAAAGTCAAAATAATAAAGTATAAACTCTATTTAAGATTTCTGTTGGTTGAATATCTCACAAATCGTGGACCCAGCGTCTTAAATCGGAGCACCCCGATGATTCTCTTGAAGTCGCAGAATGCCCTCGTCGATACGACTCCTCGCAGCACACAATACCGCTCTTGAATACCACTCACTACTCGTCACTGTCATCACGATTCACTCACTCACACACAAGATGCCTCCGCGCCAAAACTCTCCTATCATGTGGCGTAGCTCTGTTATAGACTATCAATCAAGAGTCCAGAAACCTCGCAGTGACTCTCTGTCCTAGAGTTACGGGAAACATGAAGTATCAGGGTTGAAGCACAGTCTGAGGGCTGTGAGTAGATAGAAGAATTCTCCAGGCCGTGATGTTTACTGTTATCAGATTGTTAACGAGACTCGAAACAGGTTGGCCACTAGCTGCGGCAAGACACAAAGGCAAACGTCAGCCACATAACGTGCGCTGCTGTCCTGTCTCTCCTGCCGCCGGTTTAACGCCGTTCGCTCGATAGTCGCGGTTCACACAGAATATTAGTGCTCGTACAGCTATTATGCTGCTGTTCATTGGTAACAGAGACGGTTTAAATGTGGTCTACATAAAAATAACTTTCTGTTGCAGATAAATGTTCACATATAATTTAAAATACCTATTAATGGTCAGCCATTTTTAACATTTTTTTTTCTTAATGTAACATATCTTAGGAAGTATTTTTCAGAATTTCATCAAACTTGATGCACACTACATCTGAACTAAATTGACTTTTTTGTATTCCATTCATCCTTTGTTCATATTTTCAAAATGACGCACATTTAAAAATTTTATCATTTCATTACATAATAGTAGCCAATGATATATTTTTGTATAATATGCCATGTGTTTTAAGAAATATTTTTAGGGATTCCATAAACTTGCAACACATATACTGCATAGCCTACAAAGCTGACTTGACTTTTCTGTATTTCGTTAATCACGTGTTCATAATTTTGTAATGATGACCATGTCATATTTTTGCGTAATATGACATTTATGAAAATATTTTCTGAAATTCATTAATTTCGGTACGCGTATTATATATAATCAGTTGACAAGACTTTTCTGTACTTCGTTAGTCCTTTGGTAATGTTTTGTAATCTGCGGCCATTTTTTGTCTTTATGACAGAAGGAGATCTCAGATATGTGTGTGTGTATATATATATATATATATATATATATATATATATATATATATAATTTAAATGAAACTGAGTACGGGCATAATACTTAGTAAGCGGACCTATTTTTTTGTATATTTCATTTATCATATGTCTTAATTTTATATTATCATTCAATATTCCTAGATGTACGAAAACCATTTTAACATTCAGAGTTAATTTGTACCCGCACTTTGAGGAAAGCAGGCTTATCAGTTAGGCTGGTAACTTATTGTCATAATCTGTTCTGACTTACCCCAGTCAAGGTTATTTGTGTTTAGAGTTAAGATTGTGATAGTTTTTTTACGCGTGAGTTTGGCAAGGAATATTTAGCTGCGCTGGTTAAATACAGCTTTCACTTAGTGCAATGCAAAATTTGCACGTTCGTATCGTCTGGCTGCGCTGTAGTGGAATTATATATGCAAATACAGAAGTTTAAAAGATCACATGATGGGTACAAAGTGGCGGTAGTCTTTAAATGCGCGTCTTGTCAAATACTTTTGGTTTGTTCGAGCAAGTACAGATTAAAAAAACCTTGGGTTGTCAATTTAGTTCCAGCTGTAACAATATACAGAAGTGAAGACGTGGTTAACTTGCTGTGTACCTGTGCAGCTCTGCATCGGTGCTGGGAGAAAACGTCTGATGCAAAAGTGAACTTTGCCGAAGAACGAAGTTCTCTCCTCATGCTCCATCATTAGAGACAATGGAAAATCGCGAAAATGTTTCACATAGTCTCCAATGAACTGTAGTATCGCAATCGCAACACGTGTGAACAGTTCTCTGGCAAATATCACACGGTATGTGCTAAAACTGCACAGTTCTAATTGGGCCTGTTGAAGAGGGACACAGTGCATCATATAAACTATAGCCAATGTCGATACAAAACCTCCATTGTTATATATAGCATGTTGGAGCCTAGCAAACAATCAACTTTTCTCGCGATATACCAGTGTCTCTATCCATCATAAATTTGACTCCGCAACTAGAGGCGGAAACTGCTACTTAAAAAAATAACAACATTAATCTTCCTATCCTGTAGTAAGTATAATAAAACAACCTGGCCCACATATTACACGGTTTTCAGACTTTCCTTGCGGAGAACACTCCCATTCACCGTCGCAAACCTTCACCCCGAATGCCTTGCTTTATTCCACAATCGCTCATCTTTGAAGTATTCCTACTATTCGTCACATATTTTCCAATGTCGCTCTCTAACAGCAGCTGTTTATTCTGATTCGGAACTCCACTAAAAATGCCCTCCTCCTCCCCTACCCAGGGTGTGGTAGCAACAACTACATTTTACAGCCCTCAACGTACGCATTGTACTGTAAATGTATCCTAATAACTGGGAGCCAAGAGAAAGGGCGTATCTTAATTAATCTGGAGAAGATGACTAGTCAGAAATTTCCTTGGAAATTTTGTATAAATCGTTCACCATAAAGTGAGCACTTTTTAAGAGCCTCACAACACTCATTTAAACGTTAATACATTTTGTTTCCGCCCCAGAGAATTGGAATACGTACACTCTAATTATTTGTAGCACACAACATTTTGGGTCCCCAAGTGCCATAAAAATTGTAACTGTTGAAAATAAAAATTTAAAATCCCCCTTGAAAAGGTACCACTTTACACGGAACAGCCTGTACCAACATCTTCGAGTGCGCCGTTTCGCAAAATATGTTTTACATTCCTAAAACCTAAAGGGCGTACGCACGTCACACATATAATACATAATAATCTCTACGCGCAAGGCACTGTAATAGCGTGCTTTCTTTCTGCTGTTGGTTCGCACCTGTTAGATTTTCAACGGAGAGTATTTAGTTTTATGATGTAATAATAAATATAAATGTGTGAAGTAATTCCTTGGTTATTTGTAATATGCTGCAAGAGATAAAACGTTCTTAGTTGGGCTGTTTAGACTTCACGTGACGTACATAAAAAAGGAAGAAACTGAAATTTTTACTAGAGACATTTCAAATGTTATTTGTACGCACATGGTATAATTATTTACGTTTTATAAATGACGTATATTTGTGCACTGAACACACATTTCTACGCTAGTTCGTAACTACATCCTCTAAATATTTTTGACGGTTTTAACTAACAAATGTAACGTTTCCTTCGAGAAGTTCTTAATGACCTTAAGTTTCAGCGTTATTATAACGTTATTAATCTTTTTCTCCTGATTTAACAGTAAGAAAAAATTAATTATTTAACTAAATAAACTAAGCAATTTAACAATACATTCATCACATACAGTTTATATTAAAATACAAAAAAAATTAAAGAACGGCGTTAGATTTCGAATTTTAATTAATACACGTTTCTGAGAATTAAATTAATGCCATGTATTAATTCGCTGAATTGTTGTAGGCCTAGTTTTCTTTGTGGTTTAGAATTTCATATTTGCGTTTTATTAATATATTTAGGTGGTCGCCTTACGTGACATAGAACAGCACAAGACCTTTGTAGTGGTACACGGGGGAAAGAGGATACGAGCCAAAGAAAAGTTAAATAGTGATTAATAAATCAATTTATAAGGTGTCAAATCCTTCAGTTAATATTTAAAAACTAAATCACATAAGTTCATTTAAAATTCCATAAAGTTTCTGCACAGTAAAACATAAGTAAAACTAAAGAATGTAGACAGTGAGAATATTTGTATGGAAATAAATTCTTTTGAAAAAATATTACTTCGTGCAATGAAAAAAAAAAAAAAAAAAATAATACAAGAGGATTTCTGTCAGACGAGAGTTGGATGTTCTTTAGCTGGGGTAGCATCACACTGAGAAAAGAAAAAGCTGTGATGAAGAAGATGGGGAAAAATGTTTCCATTTATATAATTTTAAATAGTTTCTCTCTGGGCACACAAATATTAACTCCAATTGATACAGAACTAGAACTTCAAGAATTGTTGGTTAAAACTTAGTGTATTACTCTCGCAGGGATAAATATTGGTAGAATGTTGGTCTGGATGGAGGAAGGCGTGGCATTAATATGTTCTGGAACATGTTTGTGTCTTGCAACAGCCCAAGAAATTTTTATAGTCCTTCAAAACCCAGGAGAACTTTTAGTCAAACCGTCCATCCCATTGTGATAAATTGTTATCCACAATGATTATCCTTAGAAATTAACTTGTTATTCATTGCCATGGGTGGATAGTAAGGAAAGTCTTCCATCATTTTTAATTCAGGCAATCACCATGCTATTTAATATGCCTTGAGGCAGCAAAATTTTATTACTATCATTACGGTTAAAAAACCCTATAAATCAAAGACAGCTTTCGCACTACCCACTTGGCCTAAGAATCACATTGTGTTCATTTTTCGAGCTTTACTGTTTTTAGTCTCTAATGAGGAAATTATAATTATTTTCTGCCACTTAAGCGGTATATATTGCTTCACACCGTAGAGAAAAAGTTTTGTATGTTCGATACTTTTATCTTCTAACACAAATAACTAGATGTTATTTTATCTTCAAGTTTTTTTTTCTGCGCTGTAATAAACAAGACGCAAAAAACGCAACACAAATACATTGTAGCGTCACTTGCAGTGGCATTTGGATATTTATAAATAATAATTTGATATATGGGAACATGTACTAACCTTTGGTAATGCCCATTTAATTCAAGATTTCCATTGGCTGAATTGACGGTGATCTTACACGAATACGACAGCTATGATTGGTAATACAGATAATGGAGCCGGGATTTCGGTTAAAAACATATACGCAACAAAATGGGGGAGGGGGAGTTTAATTAAATATACTTTACATATAAAACGAAACATTTGCGGAATGTATTTGTTTGACGTAGATGCTGACATAAATATATACGGTACAGCATGTAAAAAATATTTCTGACCCATTTCCAAGCAAATTTTTTTAATAACGCGTCTTCGCTTCCCTCTCTTACTACTCCAAAGAAGCCGAGTGGCTTGTTTTAACATATAGGCTTGCATTTACTGACAATTTTACAAGGGTTTTAGTGCATATTACGCACTACCTGTATTCAAGAACCCAATGATATGGCTTGCGTTTTACAATTTTTTAATTACACGTGAAACCGACACTGAGGTAAAAGTATAATTCTAAAAAACATCGTTGTGTTAAGAGTAGGCCTGTAAAATCAACGATAAAACAAACGTGTTGAAATTTACTGCTTTTCTGGCTGTAAGGAAAGAGGGCAATCGACGAAACCGAATTATCTCTTGCTCCTGAATAAAAGGTGCAAACTGAAAGCTCTGAAATATCGAACACATGAAGTGCTTACTGATAGCAGCCATGTCTACTGTGAGTATCTTTCTAAATCTGTCCGGCGAGACTTCTCTTTTAAATTGACCTTGTCAAAAGTCACTTATTTTTCTTCAAATAATAATTTTATCGTGCTATGTGCGTCGTTACCAGAGGTCAAGGGGTGTGTGTGTGGAGGGGGAAGGATGGACACCCCCACTCCTTGAATATTTTGCATTTTCTAGTTTAATTTGTTTAGTTATATTTTTTGTGTTCTTTGTTACAAATATAATTTTCCATGTGATGTTATAAATTATGGGCTCTATATATCGAACAACAATTGTGTTGGATTTTAAGGCGAGATGTTACTATTACGTCGATAAGGCCATGCTATTTAGTTTCTACAGTGTTTGAATTAATTATTACTTTAAACTTAAACGAGAGCAGATATAAAAACATCTGACTGGCAGTTTTGTTAAAAATGGTTTTTGCCGCAGTAGCTAATTTTTTTTTTCGAAGCAAGAAACTATACGATTTCGAACAAAAAGTCAATTAACAACAATAATTTCGTTAATTACGTAATTGTCTGAGTCTACAGTATAGTAATAGTATTTACTGCCTTGAAAAATCATCCAACATGGAGAAGACGATTTTAAACAAAACTGCCAGACAGATTTTTTATATCTGCTCTCATTTAGGCGTAAATAATAATTATCTCTAAAAAGTAGAACCTGGAGTGCGTACAGATAAATAAACGCTGAAAACATCAATTAATTTCTACGCTTTTTTCGAAGCCAATGTGAATAAAATACTCAATGTCAATCCTAGATAATGGTATTTGCCAACTTTATGAGTAAGTATTTATCCAAAATTACTAATTGGTTACGCGTGATCTCTTGTGTCGCAGTTAAATGCACGAGGTTCCGGCGTCAGAGATTATGCCTCAGAAGTTCGTAACACTGAAAACGATTTTGTTTAAAACATTGGATAAAAATATTGTCTATGATTGCTATTGTTTAACTTCCGCAAATTGGCTTCAAGAAACCTATAGTTATAGATTAATGCTTTTAGCGTTGAATTATGTACCACGCCCTCTTTAGCAATTCAAGAATTCTAAAATTTAATTTTGTGTGAAACTTCACGCTCCTCCTTAAAAAAAAAAAACTCATCCTACAACTCTGCCCACTTGAACGGCTTACCAACGTGGGAAGAACGACGTTGGATATAACAGTACGTACGATTACACACGTGACAAAAAAAAAGTGGACGTGGGTCACTCGTGGGACGGTGCCACAATCGAGAACCGCGTGACTGGGAAGAAAAGAAAGCCTGAGCGCGTGCTAATTTTTCGTTTCGACGGTCCTCACCCGGAGCCGATCGCGATATGAAAGGACGCGTTGCCTAGCGACCCTGAGACGCTGTCTGAATGTTCCATTGTTACCGTGCGAAACATCGAGTGCTAGGTATGAGCTACTCATCGCAGTAGAACGACGAGCGCAGATTGGGTATAGGACAGGTTAATCTTTTCAGTCGCTGGCGAATTTATCACGCCGGGTGTAGAAATAAATGTCTCATTTTGTTGTGCTATACAGGTTGTTTAGTAAGTATAGGTACACACGAAAGGTGTATGTTGAGAACGATGAAGCAGTAAATTATTATAATAAACATATAGGTCCGAAAAACCACGGTTTTCCCGTTACGATATATGGACACTTGCAAACATTGAAATTTTGCAACACTGTTTTTTTTTTGTGGGGAAATATTGAAAAGCTCACTGTAAAAAATTTTCTCCGTCGATTTACGGAATTCCCGGTAAAAATTTCTCCGGATACCTCCGTGAATTAACGGAAACTTAGTTCTTAATCATACAGAAGTTTCCGTAAATAGTTTCATCACACGGAACTGAGCCATATTTACATGTCTATAATGCTACAATTGCATTTCTACAGATTTGCAGATTTACCGGTGATGTTATTAAAATATATACGTAATATTTACATATGTCTAACCCAAAAATTTTCGTTTTTTTTTTTTCAATGCAAGTGTCCGCAACAGACTTATGGACGTATTACGTATGATTCCGTAGTGTATATTTACTATAGACAATTCCGTATTTTACTTTTACGGGCACTAATTCCGTTTATTAACGGTACATTTCCGTTAAAATGTATAACGTAAAATGTATAATGTTAAAATGTATAATGTACATGAGAGTATTACAAGTGGTACCGAATACCAGTGAAATTTTTAGTATTTTACTAAGGAGTACTAAACAACAGTTGTTAAAACTCTCACAAACATTAGTTGGCACTGTTAAAAATAAGTTTCGTTGCTTTACGGAGAAATGCTGGTAAAAAATTCTCCAGAAGTGCCCGTCAATTTACGGAAGGCAACTAGCTCCACTTATGGAAACTCGAATATTTATGTGAATTCTTTAGGATGCAGGCACAATAATGCGTTCGGTTATTCATTTAGTTTCTTCTCGCAGTTTTACATATGTTTAATTAATGAAACATAATTATGTATAACTCTTTTGCAAAATAATGTTTCCGTTAATAAAACAGACGTTTCCGTAAAACTGCCCGGAAATTCACGGAAATTTTTAACAGTGTGTATGCCAGCCAGACCTGTTACCACTGCACTCGGAACACACCTGGAATTTTTGAACATGTACGGCCATCGATGCGAAGACGTGCTGAAGCCTGCCTTCACATGAACGGCGTCCATTTCGAACACTTGCTGTAATGTCTTCGTCCACATGTGCAGAATTTTGACGTTTTGATCCTCAAGAACACTGGTGTTACAGCGTTCATGTCGTAACATTTATCGTGTAATACTGGGAACATCATTTATTTCTGGAACTATATTTGTTAGCATTATTTGCTTGTTTCATCGTCCTCGACACACCCCTTTCGTTTATACATATAATTACCCAACAACCTTTATATGTACAGGCTGTTGCAAAATGTTGTGTCAGTATTTTGAGGAACAATACTCTTATCATAAATAACCAAAAGTTCTGTAATTAAATAGGACCGAAAACAAACGGTTTCTGCACTACAATGCATAGAGCATGGGTTGGATAAATGTTACTGGGGAGTGCTAAATGCGAACTGCCCAATGAAATACGACTCATCAGGTATTACACTGTCAGTAAAAGCTGCGATGACATTCCATGTCATCAATATTCAGCCTGTGCGCCGTGCACTGAGGTGAAGGAACTGTGCATTTTCAGACCTACGCTCACAAAATATTTTTTATTTTATATGTGAGGTTTGTTTTCCTAAAATAACGACATATTTTTTTTTTTGCAATTTTTTATGATTCTATTGTCACTTATTAAATCAAACAAGAAACAATTTCCACTAAAACATCCTTCAATACTCAAAATTCAAATGGGGCCGCTGTTGCCGAATGGCCAGACAATCCGCCTCCCACCAAGACGATCCGGTTTCGATTCCAAGATTTTCGCATGTTGGAATCGTGCCGGATGATGCCGTTGGTTGGCGGGTTTTCTCGAGGATCTCCCGTTTCCCCCGCCCCTTCATTCCGGCGCTGCTTCATTCTAACCTCATGTCATCCTCAACAGCGCTAAAGACCTCGATGTTATGTGCTGACCAACATCTCTCACTCACTCTCCCTTAAAACTACAAAAGTTCTTCAAATCCGTGCAATTATAATAAAGTGAAAAATAGCTTTGTTAGTTTCGTTGATAACGTGCTGAATACATCACTGTATTTTAAGATATTTTTAGTGATGTTTTGTGAACGTTACACATAAAAGGGGCAGATATTTTTGAAATTTTACGGATAGTCCGTTCTTGCGGGCGCATTTGTTGTCTAGATGTGCGAATCGCTAAAGGCGACATATTCATGCTTCACGCCTTATTCTAAACTGTCGTGCAATCTTATCGCCCATAACATGTCTCCACCTATAGAGAGCAGACAAAACACTCATTTTCGCCTTTTCCAGATGCGCTGAAATAAGCTAAAAAAATTAATAAATAAATAAAACGGAGAACCCGAAATGTGCATACACACGTGTGACATTCTTTCAATGCTTTTAACTTGTCGAAAATACATATCTCGTGAGTATCGGGGAAACTTGTCGGCCAGCTGCGGTGTGTAGCCATATTTGCGCAAGGGAACTTGAAACTGGTCCTGTTTCTCAATTGTCTTATCTGCAGCCATTATATTTACCACCACTTGCCCCTTGCTCCGACCACCGGGAAACCTGTCCCAGGCGCAGTCACCACAACTTTCTCTAGCCACCGTGTCTATGCATGCTAGTCTTGAGAACCACCCGCCTCTTATCTTCGTGATACAACGGACACCGAAATAGTTTACTATGTAAAACGGAGTAGAACATATATTCACTGACTTACAGTTGTTTTCAGTGATTCTTAAAAGAACGGGGAATGTGAAGGAGTTCCCTGCAAAATTTTAATGGTTTTAACAATTTTTTATATTTGTACTAGATATTTTTTATTTTATAGCCACGTACTACAAATATTTTTGACAGTAATGAAAAGTTTTTAGCTTTCATAGTTTTTGTGTAATAGCTTGTCAAAGCAAAAATTTGCACAAAACGGCTTATTAGAAGAAACGAAAACCAACTGACTTACATAAATTAAATAATTCACAGTATCACGCGCTACGTGTAGGCATGTATAGATAACCACATTTAACGTTTTTTGTATTTTAAAAAATTTCTGAATTTCAAATAAAAAATTTAAAATTTTCTGCATTTTTTTATTAGTATAGAAAAATGTTAGATGAATGGTTTTATACATGTTTGAACGTAGCCATTAACACTGTTTTTCTGTGTGAATTATTTAATTATTGTTCGTAAGTTGGTTTCCGTTTCTTGTATAAAACAGTTTAATGCAAATTTGGGCTTCAATATGTCAGTATACAAAAACTATGAACACTAGCCGTTCAAGTGATCGTATAAATCATCGCATTAACCAAACCACTTTTAATGGTTTTATGTTACAAATACACATCTCACTAACCCTGTAGACGCACAAAACAACGAGTTGAGTCGGTATATGTATGTGTATGTATATATATATCATGCCGCTCTCGGGCTTTTGATTCATTCGCCCACGGGCGTTGAAAGCAAGGGTCACGCTACTATCAGCTCTTATCGCGCGACTCGATACCTCGCCATGGCAGCTCGTCACGTCGTAGAAGGAGATGTGCATTTGTTACCGCCAACATACACCACAACGAGAGGAATGCAGTTATTTACTAAAAACCAAATGCTTTTTAAAACGTACCAAATATATCATTTTCAATACGAAACATTTTATTTTCAGTATATTTTTTGAAAACAAAATTTTTTCTTCAATGTTTTATAGCTTTCACCGTATTGTCCGTTACTTCTAATTTTAGTATAAAGTGTTTCGTTTCAGTAAGTTCGTTGGTTTATGTTCGGTGTATACTATCACTAGCTGTCCCTTTGCGGCTTCGCCCGCGTGTAGGGCCTACTATAGAATAGAGTACAGTAACTAACTTTTAGTTACGTGTTAATTGATGGTGATACTATATTCTATATTATACTATATTCACTGTTTATCTTTAAAACATCAAATACAAACAGATTTGTGCAGTCCACTGCGCTAAGCGTACTTTTTTGAATTCATCTTTATTTCTCTATAAAACAGCTGCCCGGCTGCGGCTTCCACCGCAAAACAGTTGCCTGGCATTTAACAGTGTAAAGAGCGCGCGCAATACGCTTGTATGATGTCATGTAATTCCCATCGCAAAGTCTTGCACGGGATACGAACCCGTAACCCCACCCCTCCCACACCCCAAACTTTTTACAATACCTGAGTGAATGCTTAAGGCCTCGATCACAGGAACATACCTACATTGTTTAAACAACAATAGCAATAAAGCTCAAATTGACTCTACTGTTTTTAGTTTTTTTTTCGGCAATTATTCGAATTTTTCTCGCCGTAAAAACCATCTTTGAACTTCAACGAACATAAAAAAAAAAAAAAAAAAAAAAAGAATTGGCCAAATTGGTCCAGGCGTTGTTGAGTTATGCGCTTACCAACACATTTTGCGATTCATTTTTATATTATAGATTATTTTACCATTCGTATACATAGCAAATTGACGTGGAAATCTCTGTAATAGCCCGTCGGGTTCTATAGCTATGTAGACCATATTAAAAAATTAAATTTTCCTCTTTAACCCTCTTCCAAATCCGAATTTTAAAAAAAGCCTGAATATATGTTTTGCGTCCAGCTGCAACTAAATTAGTACATATGAAATTAAATTAG
>PNEQ01030252.1:0-16714 GCA_003012365.1 Medauroidea extradentata | reverse complement strand
GTTGAAACATATTCCAAAGTCTGTGTAAATATATGTTGAAAGAGTTAAACCGTTTAGAATGCTGCGTAAGAAGGCGGCAACCAGTGAAATCGAACGTAGCTCCGTCGCTAGCGCGCCGCGAGCAGAATTCAAGCCGGTTGCGGGTGGGTAGGCAGCCCACTTGCCAGTTCTGTGTTGAATCGAAACACACTGTACAGCATCTGGACGTCAACACGGCGGTTCACGTTTTTACCGCGCGCAAAATTATGTTTTTTTCTCGAGTTATACAGACGCAAAGAGAGAAAGTATGGTACCGCTGTTTATTAAATGAAACGTACTTTTGAATAAAAATGTGATAAAAATAGGAATTTTTCATACTGGAACAGTGTATTTGCGTAGAGATATCGCTCATATGACTGTGCCAATCAGTCTGGCTTAAGTTCGCCGTACACACTACTGTACGACAGTACGACACTCCACCGCGGGACAATGTCTAGTGCTGTCACAGAATTCATACACGACCATCCTGTTCGCGCGCTCTGCTCCTTTAAAAATAATAGTCCTGGCATGGTGCGAGTCCTCGCCTCGTCTAACATCGACACTAAGTGGTCATGCCGGCCTCCCAACGCTGTGGTCTTTTGGTGGTTTAATGTGATACTTTGTCAACTACGCGTGTGTATTTCACCTC
Source organism: Medauroidea extradentata (assembly GCA_003012365.1). Taxonomy (NCBI): domain Eukaryota; kingdom Metazoa; phylum Arthropoda; class Insecta; order Phasmatodea; family Phasmatidae; genus Medauroidea; species Medauroidea extradentata. The sequence continues at coordinate 16,047 of PNEQ01030252.1, read as the reverse complement.
ACCTGTCGTCACAACAATAAACGGTTTAAAAACTGCATCTGTCTATATTCCCTGCATATTTGTCTCCGTAACTCGTTAATGGAGCAGGTAGGACATTTTTATGATGTTTTTTACCGTCAAATTTCTGAGGAACGCTCTCTCGAAGTCGGTCGAACCACGGAATAGCCTGTATATCTTCTCGGTTCATATTTTAAACGAGGAATCTCCTGCCAAAGTCCGTCGGCAGAGTTCAGTACCAGCCTGTACACTCAGCTCTTGTTACCGAAGGACGTCTCGTACTTGCTTTTACCACGATGATCAAGGCTAATGTCCCTAGAACAAGGTGCGAGCGACGAGAGGATAACGCCGAGAAAATACATGTAAATACGGTAGAGTAATAATTAAACGCTACAGTAAGTCACAAGGAGATAAACATAGTCTTCGATGCAAACCAGAAATAAAAATATAGGACTATCTGAAGTACCCACAAGAAAATACATTGTAAAACCCAGGGAAGCGCGAGATAATGTTAACTGATTCATTATAGAAAACACAATACGCATGTGAATTAAATATCCGAGAAACTGGCTGGAATAATAACTATCACGATAATTTTTGGTTTAAATGAACAAACAAAAAAACAAAAAAAGGTTCTGCAGACTAAGAGCGACATGTCTTTATTACGACAAAGGGGCTCGGAAGTGAATTCTGGCATAACATACTTTGGTTAGAAGGAAATAAAAAACATGAAACTATTAGAGAAAGATATTTCAAATGTCAGAAAGAAATGCGATAGCTGGAATAATGACACAAAAAAATAAAAATAAAATATATTATTATTTATGTTGATACCAATCATCCTCTGTGAATTTGTTGGTGAATACGGGATAACGGTCGGTTCAAATATTTTTCCAGATCTCGGAAATGTAATTGCTCTTCTGATTATCTTGTGTTGTTTTTTCCGTTCTTATATCATTATGCCAATTTAGTCGTGTATCCGTATATGCACTGATGAAAACTATATCGCATGCTTAACTAACAAGTACCAACTATATACGGCGGAAGATCAAAATCCTCACAGTAATTATTTTAGGACAGATTATGTAAACCGAAAGAATTTGACATATTTAACTATACATAATTACTATGTATATCAGAACCGATCTCTCGTTAGTGTCCTTCCATTCTTTGAGGTCTTGATGGAAACGTAAATTTTGTTCCTCACTGACATCACTCAAAATGTCTGAGAAAAAATAAAGGTGACCATTCAAGACGGAAATCTTCAGGTTCATAAAATATCCAAACATGTTCAAATTTTTTAGCATGTTCTTACAGTAGAAACATTATGTGAACTCTTTGTTTTCCCCTAGAATTTAGTAACAACTTTCTTGAATGAAATCCAAGCATATTTATTGTTTGCGGTAATTTCTTACTCATAAGTTGGAATCGAACAACCTTTATCGGACAGCAAACACGCGTTATTTTAAGTTTGCTTCTGTCATATGCGGAAATTTCTTGCAAAGGTACTTGAAACATTGTCTATCTGTTGGTAAGTAACAAATTTAAGGCCTAATTTTGTGTGCAGAGGTGACAGCAGGATGTTTTTCGGGTCCACGAGATTCTTTCACAGAATTTCCTTCTCTCCAGGCTTTTAGAGACTAACACGCAGGCCAGATTTTTCTGTACAAAAGTTGAACTCTTGCCTTACTGTCCCATAGGGCGACCTTTAAACGAGTTTTAGAAGAATCTATAAGCAGTCTCCGTTCTTCTTTTTGTATTCAACTCCGAATTCATTCATCAAACCGTCAACTCAAATTGAGATGTGTTCTGAATCACCTTCTTGTTTAAGAAATTGAGAACATGTCTGCTCTCTTCTCCTATACATATTAATATTTGTTCCTACTGTCAACAAGTTCCATTCTTTGAGTCTCGAGCCAAGCACTTCGGCTTTCTTCCTCGCTAAACCTAAACTCATAGCAAAATAATTTAGCTCGGTTTACGTAAATAACTTAGGTTCTAAATTGTCTAAAGTATATTCTAACTCATCGTCAATTTGTTCATTTGAATCACACTGGCATTAGTAGACATGTCTAGGATCGAATTGTCAAAACCTCTTGTGGTTTAGGGACAGGAAGATCTGGATCGTAGCTTACTGTTCGGATGGCAGCTGTAACCAGTAACTTCACCGCTACAAAAGTAATAATTAGAGACCTGAAAATTTAGCGTTTTATTTTAGGCGCAAGATAGAATTCAAGCAACTATATGTGTGTATCACGTTCACAAATGTCTGTTGACTTACTCGATACTTCCTGGAAGTAACCGAACCAATAATAAAATTCTAACAGGATACAGGCCCATTTCACTATGTCAGCGTCAGCAATGTCTGCTGTTTGCACGATTTCACATACATTCTTGGAAGCTACCGTACATGTCAGTGTACCCGCGAAAATTTCCGGCCTCTAGTAGTAATCGTTCAGTTTTTCTCCATATCAGCCAGGAAGAGAATTTTGATTTTATTATTGCGGTAATTTTACATTAAAAGGCTAAATTAATTTCCCGCACATGTTAGGGAATATTATACTCTGTTTCGTATAACTATAGTAAAGTCTGACAGCTACTAATGGGCAATAATTGTTAATATTGCGTCATATGTTGTACAGTGCAATACGAAATTTACAACGCAAATCGTGAAGTGAACGGATACATTTTAAAACTAAAAATGTATTGTATTTTGACACATTATTACAAAATATAAAGCATTGTTGCTCAAATGTTATGAAGCTATACAAAACACAGTATACCATTTATTTGTCAAGTAAAATTACTTTTTTTACAATGTTCGCTTTTTCGCCACCATGTCTTTCTGATCAGTGTGATTTTGTACTGGACGAGGCTGCATATGTTTAATCCCACAAATGGATTAACTAGCGGATTTACTTTTTTTTTTACAGCAGGTGAATGTATTTTCAGAAACTGAGCCCAGTGTCTTATTTTCGTAAATTAATAGACATTCTTACAGACCAGTTTTCGGTCAGCAAACTATGTTAGCAGAACTGCCAGATAAGTGCCTTCGTTCGACGAAGAGACCTCATCAACTGATGAACATGTATCTCAGGAAGCGTTATTGACTTGTCCACCAACACAGCACCGACATGATGTCGGTTCACTGGAGGATCGTGTAAAGTTCTCTGTACTTAGCATCCCTGCCGAGAATAATGGTGATAGCTAGGGTGTTTAACTTAATGCTAATAAGCACGCGTGTTGACTGCATACCTCGCGAGATTCTCTGCCAATATTTTTCGCCTTTTTCTCAAGCGGTAGTTTAACGAGCAGTTGCCAAGTAGGTTCTGTTTTAGACGTGTTTACGACTGGCGGCACATGAAAGTCTTCTTTTATGGACCTATTTCCTTCTTGGATCCTTCCTTTTTGATTCTCTTCTTATGCCTTTCCAACTCATTGCGTCCATAACCGGTAATTTAGTATTTTGTTCCAAGTAGAATTTTTTTTTTTTGCATTCCGCATTTACGATTGTGCGCCACTTCGCATTCAGACCGTTAGACCTACTCGACCGACTCGTTGCGGTACAAGTTCATTCGTTTGTTGTTTCCATTTTACACGTGGCTGAGTTCATGGAATTATTTTATTAAACATACACACCTGTAGAACTGCCCTTATAAAGATTATTCGCTGCGACTGAAACTAGTTCAAAATTCATATACTGTGTTTAGAGTAACAACTCAATCCGGATTGAACTAGGAATGAACAGAATAATCTTGATTCAAATTTTACTTTAAACACGTTCCTACCGGACTGAAGTAGGAGGGGAGTGAATAATATAGTCCAGTCAGCGAGGTGGCCTGGACTGTAGAATATGAGTTGAAACCACGGCCGTAGAAGAACAGGTCTGGACACTCGCTGGAAACTTGACCCCCTTGTTGTTTGGCTGTAGTTCACCAAGTTACCGATAACGCTATACATTTTTGGCACAGTAATCTGGGCGGTCGGGCCCAAACTCCGCCCACTTCCCTCCCACTAAGATAAACCATTTATCTAAATGTATTTTTTTAATCAATTTGTGAAATACCTCCTTCACTCACAATTATAAATCATGGCTCCAGAAATCTTTATTTACTTTATAATGTTAACAATGGAAAAAAAGTGGGCGGAGTTTGAGTCCGACCGCCCGGATTACAGCGCCAAAAAGTACAACATTCTCGGAACCTTGACGAACTACAGCCAAACAACAAGGGGGTCAAGTTAAATACATTGTACATAGGCGAGTGTCCTTCTACGACTGTGATTGAAACATTTAATTTAAACACCCATCGGAGTGAACTGAACGAAGACGAAGCGGTCGCCGTATTGAATAGTTTCCTTGGTTATGTAAGAGGTTAGAATCTTCCTGGACTAGCTAAATAAAACTGTTCTTTTTTTGTTGTAAAAATAATGGGAAGTGACAAATAAATCAAAATAAACATTCCAACGAATGAAGTCAAACAAATATCTAACAAATATTCGCCTCTTGCTTTTTTGAAAGTCATTTGTTCCGTAGTTCAATGTTACGCAAAAATATGGCTCTAGACCACGGCCGTAGAATAACAGGTATGGACACTCGCCTATCTGCCAATGTATTTTGCTTGAACCCCTTGTTATTTGGCTGTAGTTCGTCAAGGTTCCGAGAATGTTGTACTTTTTGGCGCTGTAATCCGGGCGGTCGGACCCAAACTCCGCCCACTTGTTTTCCTTTGTTAACATTGTAAAGTAAATAAAGATTTCTGGAGCCATGATTTAAAATTGCGAGCGAAGGAAGTATTTCATAAATTCGTAAAAAATACGTTATGATAAATTGTTTATCTTAGTGGGAGGGAAGTGGACGGAGTTTGAGCTCGACCGCCCGGATTACAGCACCAAATGTGTATAGCATTATCGGTAACTTGGTGAACTGCAGCAAAACAACAAGGAGGTCAAGTTTCCAAGTGAGTGTCCAGACATGTTCTTCTACGATCGTGCTCTAGACACAGATTCAGTCCATGTTTACATGTCAATCTGGATCAAAAATTTTACTGTAAACACACTTTCACTCTAGGTTCGCTCCATGTTTAATCTAGTCCAAGTTCAGTCCAGTCCGGAGATTTACTATAAAAGCACTAATGGTGTGTTTGTCACATAAGATCATATACATCACATGCAACCCTCGCTTTCAGGAATCAATTAATATGTATATTGATGTGCCATACAGAGTGAACAGATTCAGCAATTGATTACTCGTCAAAATAGGTAGAATATTATAGATACATGTAATAGTATAATTCTACTGCTTACTTGCGCCGGGACTAGCATTGCTAGAGCCCTCCCCTCTCACCAAGGTTCGATTCTCATTACGATGGACTATTTTCGAATACGAATTTTCTATGCTGCTGGTCGGCGGGTTTTCTCGGGGTTCTCCCGTTTCCCCCACCCCTCATTTCACACCCACCTCATATCAACTGTCACCGGCACTCAAGTACGTAGTTGAAGGTGTTTATCGTTGGTAATGTGTGTGTTTATATTTATTTATGACGTTCTGGATAATATATTTTTATGACAAAGTGCAGCTAAATAAGAATCGGCAACTGCAATAAAAATTGTAAGTGCATTTAATTGTGATCAGTTAATTCTCGGGGCCTCACACGGAAAAATATGTACCTCGATTGGAAACGTTCTGGCGGTTGAGATATGCCACGTATGAAGCTAATTTTTAGCAAATATACTACTGAAATTCTGTGTTGGCTCATTAGGTATTTGCAATATCTTGTTTCTGTCACCTGAGGTATTTGTCATAGTTGAGATGCATTTGTTTCTTATGAAAAAACAAGTAGCACATACAGTTAATTCAATTTCTTTACAACAAGGGAAGCTTTCCTTTGGAGGGTATTTAGCTTGCAGTAAAGAAATCTTGCTTTAGAGCAAATAACAATTTCGAAAACTTACACTGTGCCTTCATATTTCTTTAAAAACGATTTATTTTAAACTAATATAGGTTTCCTTGAATCAAATATAGTAATTTTTCGACACAAAGTTTGTGTTTAAATTATAACTAACTTGCTTTTACACACATATTATGTTAATGATATAGCAATATAAATAATTTAATCGATTTCGCGTGAAACACGCCTGACAAGCTACTACACTGTCCGCCTCAGCGTTATTATTTTTCCTGCGAGATTTTACATATTGAAGCACACAATTTATGTAATGTTAACTCAACTTGGCTTTCATGTATTTTACTTTCTTCACTATACAGTTCTGCGTAGTTAAAATATAAAAACAAAATCTGTAGAAGTAACAATCTCGCACATGTATACCTAGTACGTCTTTATTGGTTACTACCGATTCCCGTCATTAAAACATTAAAGTGAAATGAATTAAAGAAAACAACACGCTTCCTAACTTCTAGTTTTATTTACATTGTCATTGTTTTTCTCACTGTACTTATTAATACTGTTTAGTTATATCTTACAAAGATACATTTTACTCTACGATGTATAACGAATGTTTTGTGTCTATTATATTAACGTTACTTACAAACGAACATTTTATCCTTTGTACAGTATTCATTTTGTACACTTCAATAATTTCATAGAGCCTATTAACGAGTCAGTACGACTCATCGTAACGTTCTTATTAAATAAATAAGCCAAGCGTAAGTACTTACTGTACATAAAACTGAAGTCGTAATATAAGAACCCTCGAAACATCGTGTTAAGAATAAGAATGTGCTTAGTGTTAAATGTGCACGTTTGGAACTAAAATGAATATTTTAATTCAAAAATGTATTTGTTTCCATAGTCTTAGTGTAAGTTGGCTACAAAATCTGCAAGATTTTGATTAATAAAAGAAATTTATAAAAGTCACATTGTCTTGTGTAACACAAAATCATTAGGTTTAAAAGAGTTTATATAAAGTTTCTCTGACGAACGCTAAATTACGTCTAGTATTCTGATTTATTTATAACTAGGCCAAACTGAAGTCATGAATGCAAACATTGTGTTTTCAATAAGACCGTACGTAAATGTTTTTGACTTGAGGAGGCCTCTGAATGAATGTACTTTGCGTGTTCCTGACCTGTAAGTGCAGAAACGTTAAGGGCGACGTTACATGCACATCACGTCACTCCCTAGTCTCTAAGCGCAAGTCATTGAAATATCATACAGTCTTATCACATACAACTAGCATTTTGTGGTGACCATATCATTTTAACACATACTTTTAAATTAAAGGTCATATATATATATATATATATATATATATATATATATATATCAGGACTTATCAATTAAATGTACCTTCGGGCCACTTGTTTCAGTTTTATAACTACCAAAAACACTCGGGGGCCAAAAGTAAAAAAAAAATGCAGTCAATAATTATAGGCATTGTACGGAATCATTTAATCGAACTTAATGTTAGTCTAACATAAATCATTGTCATACGCAGAGATTACATTGACCTAACTATAACGATTAAGAAATAGCCTTTAAATTATTATAACAAAACATTTTCGCTGATTTCCGACATTTTGATGGCGGGCCAGTAGAAATCTCTCTGCGGGCCGCATCTGGCCCACGGGCCGCCTATTGAGAAGGCCTGATATATATCATGCGGGTTGAGAAATTTTCTAATAATCTAATAACGGTCGAATCTCTTCACGCCTCTCGGCGGCTTACCGCACGTTTCAACAAAAGTGTTGCTGATTAGTTCAGTGGCAGTTAAGTATATAATCAGCTTCAATTGTAGAATTTCGTCTTGAAAGAACAACATAATCATAATACAACATTTTAAATAATACTGAAGACAAATTTATGGTATCTAGCTATTGTTTAGGATTAAAAAATGAGTGTCACAAAAGTAACGGAAATGAGGGATTGTACCTTACAATGACATCACGGACAAAAGGTTTATACTTCTTTGTTTAGTAAAATTCATCCCAGTGTAATTTTAACTAGAGTTAATGACAAAAATAGCCAGATTTCCCATTTCCTGGACGACATTTAGTTTTCCATCATCGATTTTATAATCATTAAAATTACTTCTACCACATTCTTGTCTTCAGACAGACGCTACTCCTTCGGACGAAATATTACGTTTTATTGGGAGTAACTGTAATGATTAGAAAGTATGTGATAATAATTTTTTTAGGAATTGCCTGTTACAAATAATCTAATGAATTAATATCAGTGGAGTACGCGAACTGTATTTTTTAAATTAATATAAAATGTGATTAGCTACATATTTTGAAGCGTAATCTTGTAAAAATTGCAATGATGTCAATTTAAGAAATGTGAAATATGATACTCTAGTACTCAAAATTATGAAGTAATATACCTCCCGAGCTTCGTAACGCGACTGCGATCCAGCAACATGCGTCATTAGCCCTGTTATGCACTCTATGGTTTGGAAGCTCTCTAGTAATTAAAAAATAGTCAATAGCAATTTGTTTATTTTGATTCAAAACTTGAAATATGTTTGTTTATGTAAGTTTAGGGAGGGAGGGGGTGATGTTGGTTTTCGGGAGAAAGGAGACGCACTAAGTAACCACGTGCAGTGGCGACGGAGCTGCAGGGGCAGCATGGGCAATGGCCCAATCACTCATTTGTGTATGGTGCAAAGTATGTGTCCCCCCCTCCCAAAGGTTTGGGGTATATGTATTACATTTGTAACTTTATTTGAAAATTTTTTCGTTGTGATTATGGCTGCTTTATGTCCAATATTTCTGTTCGGAAACATCTAAATTGCACCATTTTGTACCTTAAAATTTAAACTTTTCTGAGTCTGCTCTCCTCCCCCATCAACAACTTAAAATATCGCTCCGACGCGCCTGCCCACGTGACGCGCATCTGTGTAACAGTACCTACAACGACGAGCAAGCTCTCCCTCTCTCTTTCTGCAAGGAATGTGGCCGAGTTATTGATAACCCCTTATTTTACAAGAAATGGCCAGTACTGTCCCAAGTCCTCACGTATGTCTCGAGTGGTTTCCGCTAGTCAAGTATAGTTCATGTAAGCGTGAGTGTCGAGTGTTTTGAAATGTCAATATCTTGTGGGGATGCATGTTTTTTTTCGATATTGTTTTAATATTTGAAGGAGAGTTATCAGTGCCGCTTTTTTTGAGAACTTAACCATGCAAAATCAACCAAAACTTTTTAAATACTGATGTTTAGAACTATTGTGCTATGGAACAGTAAGACAATCAAAGTGGTCGGAACATTGCAGGAAAAAGCATGCCTAGAAAACTAAAAATTTGGTTGTCAAATACGAAATAATTCAGTTTAAGATCTGCGAAGGGTGATAGCTGGAAGCCATAGGTCGAGAAGACAGTGTTCAAATGAAGTAAATACATCGGAAAGAAAATCGGAGAGGTGAGTTAATTAACAAGATCATCAATCAGTACTTGGCTGTATAATATGACGATAAAAATTTTTCTCAGACTATTTTCCGGGGGCGGGTTTAGCGATGGAAATCCGAGTTTGATCCCCAAGATTTTCATATGTGGGAATCGTGCTGGACGATTACCACTGGTTGCTGGGTTTACATATTTAGCAGAGGTTTTTACACAGGAGCAGCATATGATAATTTGAAACCACTCGACCGAAATTCGTTAATGTTTTATACAGCCGGTTTCGTCATAAAATTGTAGTTTCGTCGCTTAAATTCGTATATAAATAAAGAGGATTACGAAAATAAAAAAAATGCATGTCATAGTTCGTCTTACTCACAGATTGCATTACAGGGCTTATGGCGCACATTGTTCAGGAGACGTTTTTCATAGAAATTTTGAGTGCTATTATTTTCAAGGAGGGGGGGGGGAGTGTTCAATCAAAATTTTAATTACATTAATAATATTTATATTTGTAAGAGATATTGTTTGTTTTGTAGACATATATTGTGACTATTTTCCACAGTAATGATAATTTTCTAGCTTTCAGAGTTCTTGTATAGTGGCAAGTGAAGGCCAATATTTGCATAAAACGGTTTTATACGAGAAACGAAAACCAATTAACTTCAAGAAACAAAATAATTTCCACTGAAGAACAGTGTTGCGGGCTACAAATAGACATGTATAAAATCATTGCATTAAATTTTTTTTTGTATTAAAAAAATAAAACAAATTGTCAAATTTTATTTAAATTCAGCAATTTTTTTAAATTACAAAAAAAAATTCGATGCAGTTTTTATTTATGTCTAGACGTAGCCTACAACATTGTTCTTCAGTGGGAATTTTTTCATTTATTTTTGTCAGTTGGTTTTCGTTTCCTGTATTAAACCGTTTTATGCATATTATGGATTTGGCATGCCATTATACATAAAGTATGAAAACTAGAACATTTTCATTACTGTACAAATAGTCACAAAGTTTACCTACAAAACAAACAAAACCTCGTACAAAAATTAAAATTATTAAAATAATTTGAATTTTGCAGGGAACCGCGCCCCCCCCCCCCTCCTCTATCCTACCCCAACCCAGCACCTAGAATCATAAATATTTTTAATAAATACGCTAACAAATCTGTAATGAAACTTTTGTTTTATATTAGTTTTCATAAGGATACCATTCACACCAATCAATTTATACAAATCAATAAGTAATGCAAGCTTGTTAATTAATAACAATACATTTTTTACATTTTTACAGTAACTTTTTATTCGTCTTTTATTTTTGGCCCAACTTTTCTAGGCATAGTAAAGATATTATGTACCATGCAGCTGTTCTTTCGTAAGGCCGTAAATTGATCGTTCGGAACTGGTAAAAAAAGATTGAAAATGTGACAACTTCGCCAGGGATCGAACCCGAACTCCTGGACTGGAAATTCTTATAGGTATTTGATTTGACTAAGCAGTTACTTGTTGAGTTAGGAAAATACTTAATTAAGTTTAATCTATTAAGATGTAAAAAGTATGAAAAAAAATAGTTTTTCGTGTTATTTGCTGTCCCGTGCTGGCAGGCGAGGGCATGAATAATAAAAGCTTTGCAATAGCGTGAGTTTCGATGCGTTTATCTGTCGGTTGGACGTTTGGCGCGCTAGAGGAGGAAATGTGGAGGTGGTTGTTCAAAGAAAAATAATATGACTATCACACATCTCTTTTACATGCCATATAGCAATGGCTGACATTGAAAACTCACCATTTTTAAATAAATTAAATGCTGTGCGGTGCAACTGAAATCAGAAAAATAGTAAATTTTACTAATGCAACATTTTTTAAATATTTTCTTATTTCTATGGCATACTTAATACTAATACACAGTAGACACTCAATTTTATGTGGTAAAGCAGAGGACGAGAGGGTTGGATAACCAAAAATCGTGGTTAGGCGAGTCGTGCCTACCTTAATGGCCTCAACTGGCAGTCTGCATCCCCGGGGCTCCCAATAATTAGTGGTGCCAAAACATGAAAGGGTGCAAGGCTCCGGCTTTAATAAATATAACAAATGTGAAAACTGTTCACCGAAATAAATTATATATTTTAAAATATTACGATTTCTACCGTATGTATAGTTTTATTTAGAATCAAAAAGTGCTTCAATAGCACCATTTTGCACCTAGATATCGAAAATTTCCCGGTGGAGGACCCCCGGACCCACGGTTTTTATCTCTGGGTGTCGGCAAAATAATTTTGTATGGGTACTTTACAACATTCGTCAACAGGTGGAGGGGGGGCGTCATGCTTTCTGGGGGGGGGGGGGGGGGGCCCCCCTGACAAATCAACGACATTTTAATGGCCAACCATGCAACCAGCGGCAATTGCGTATTACAATACGGCAAATAATCATGTTCGTTACACAATACACGGATGGAGAATCTATTAGTAGCTTTGTGTTATAGAGAGACACTGCAGAATGTCACATTGAGATTTAATTTAAGTTATGTGCAAACATTACAGTTACCGAGACGCATTTGTGACCTAATGGCACACTATGAACTATACTCAATTTTTAGAATATTTTAAAAGTATTATATGAAGGGGCGTCATTTGGGGCTACAGGGGGGAGGGGGCAAATGCCCCCCCCCCGATTTATAATTTTATGTTTATAAATATATATTTTTTATTTTTAAATGTAAATAATGCTAACTTAAGGACATAAAATTGAAGTTGTATTATTAAAGTATCTAATTTATACATGCTTAATTAATAAAAAAGATGCAACAAGGTCACTGTCGCCAGAAAACAAAATCTTGCCCCTCCTCCCCCTAGAAAAACCTGAAATGACGCTCCTGATTATATGGCTACATAAATACAAAGTAAAGTAGACATGGCATAGTTTACAACTAGACTGAACCATAACATTACATTTTTTGAAGAAAAAAAAATACTGTTCTTTCCCAGTTAAAGCAATTGCAAAAGAGGCTTAAAAACAAATTATTTTCTTTTATATGTTTGTTTCTTACTTCTTAAAATTTTTCTAAGTATTTTTTTTTTTTTTTTCGAATTAATTAGGCTTTTACCAATAATGCTAATAACAGATCGAAGCAAAAACAAAATTAAAAAATTGCCATCACTCCCCTTAATGAACGAGATTGTAGCGAAAAATGTCAATGAACCTTTTTAAAGATCATAAATCAAGAAAAAAAAAAGTTTCAGTTGAGGCAAGCGGTAATTGAGATACGAGTGAATCCAGAAGCTTGCAAATGGTATGTTAAAGGAGGGGAGGGGAGGAAAGCATAAGGGAGAGGAGTAGGGACTTTAGGGAAAATATACCTCTAAATGGGTCCTAACAACCTGCAAAGATTTAGTTTGTCACTAATTTTTCCCGACGTTTGAGAATTTTTTCCTTTCATTTCCAAGGCTAACACTATGATTATTACTACCCCCTATGGTTATAATAATAAGTTGTACGAAATCAAGAACTAACCGAAGGGAGAAAAATAACCATCGTTCCTAAGTGTTCACCTTACTGCGAACTGCATATAATTGACGTGCAGGTTGCATACGTGAACCAAATCTGTATGGACGTGGCGCTGTAAGAAACAAGAACATAACGGTGAGGCTGAGGCAGGAAGATTATCCAGTACACGATTACATCTTAATAGTGTCAGGAGCAGGAAGCTGGAGAAAATAAGGGCAGGTGAAGTGAAAAATAGAGAGAGAGAGAGAGAGAGAGAGAGAGAGAGAGAGAGAGAGAGAGAGAGAGAGAGGAGAATGTGTGAGAGCGGGAGTGGGTGGCACAGTAGCGCACCATTATTCTCTCAACTACTTGGGTGGCCACTGTAACTACCCACCGCACATCACTACACGAACTGAAAACATCTTCCCGATGAAAATAATAGCATAAGAGAAGTCCTCGACGTATATAGTTTTTTTCCGCTGCAGGAAATTAAAAAAGGAAGTCACAATGCGATACTTGTGTGGTATCAAGAACAACACCGCAATTTATAATCCGCGTTGTCTTTATGTTTCTATGGAACTTTAAAACGACGAACGAAATATTACACTTGTGAGTAGTACAACGCATTGTGAAACGTAATATATGTTTATATTTTCGGAATTGCGTTAGTATTTTATGTATATGGTAGGCAGTAGACATATTTATAATTTTTTATTAATTTTTACGCGTCCTAAAACATGCTTATAATAAACGTGTTGTATATTTAAAAACGCAGCCACATTAGCGTGTGTTTTCATTTAGTATACAAAGATGTTACGGATAAGTTCAGCATTTTCGCGTAAAACAGAACACACGCTACACGCTACATCAGCGTTTATGCATCTCGCCTACCACGCATTTTAAATGTATTGTAATGTACAGGGAAATTCGTTTCTTACGAAACTTTTCCACGTGCGCACATTGTGCCAACGTAAGAAAAGAAAAAAATACACTTCGGGCAAGGATAGAGTGTCGTTGTTGAAGGTACAATGCTCATTACAAACATTGTTTCGAAGACCTCTAACATGGCTAAAAACTGACTTTTCACAGTCGTACTTCAAAACGTACTAGTCGGATGTATGTAAACCCACAAAAATAAACGTGCGCTGAACTTTACTACAGACTTTCCGTCACTAAAAAAGTCCCACAGTAAAAAGTGATGAGCGGGAATATTACGCGGCAGATCAGTGCTTAGCTCGTTGTGGCGATGTGGCATTTGATGCTCGCTTCAAGGTCGCCCTTATAGTTCCGTCGCTTCTTGTTTATTTGTTATTGAAATATTACTGTTGTTGCGAAATATGTACCGAAGTAAGGTTAATTCTGCTACACGTTAGAAAGTCCAGTGTTATTAATTTGGCAACGGGAACTTTCTGCCGCTAGGAAGACTGGTATCTCTAAAGAGGATATTTAAGGCCTCGCTCTTTAGTTTTTCAGTTGTTTCGAAAAAAATTTAACGCAAATTAATACATATATAAAAAATTAGTTTTTATAGTTTTAACACGTACATATCACCGTTTGTATATGAATTTTTCTGTTGGAATACACCAAACGGATTTTTAAATTTTTGCCACTGAAATATCACATATTCTGTTATCAAATTAAGCCAAAATGAAGCAAAATAAGTTTTTGATAGCAAACGGAACATTATTTAAAAAAACGCTCTGGCAAAATTGATATCGTATGACTGTACACAGTCTCAATTTTTTCAAAGCATTTGGTTAAAAAAATATTCTACTTATTTGCAATTGTTTGAACTAAATGAAAGACCACGGCCTTAATGCAAGATTTTATGGACAGAACTTCGACTTTGATACCGAACATTGCCGGTGGCGCCATACTAGCGGAAGGAATTGTCCTTTGGAGGAATATTAACACTAAACTTCCTAATTTATAGTAGTATTTACGTCAACCTAAGTAAAGGAAGTTTAGCTGAAAATGAGGAAATTATAGCATATACTGTCGAGGACGTCAAGCGTTCCACATGCCTGCGACTGTTTTACGCAACAAGGCCGACTTTACCTCATCACGTCTATGCGCAAGGCACTTTCCTGGTTTGCAGGGCGCATTTGATTCTGGGTTGAGATACGTATGCTTATTTGTTCCCTCTGACGTTGCAGCAGTTCTTGTCGCTGCTGTCATGCAAGAGTTGCACTGCGATACAGCTGTCCGGGCGCGTAACCAGTGTGCTCAAAAATTCAATACCCAATTTGATAGGGAAGGTGAAGGAGACAAATACAAATATATTTCGTCAGGTAACCACGTGTCGGAAACAAATAGTTTAGGAGTAATGAGTAGAGATGATGAAATTTCGCGAATTCAGTGACTTGCATGTTAGAATCAAATATCCTATGCATACTCAAGTCCCGACCATTTGTCCACTAGCTGCTACTCAGTGGAACAGCAGACAATGAACGAATTGACAGGGCTTGAGTGTGCGTAGGATATTTGATTCTAACATTCAGGTCATTGAATTCGCGAAATGTCACAATTTCTAAGTATTCAGTGGTATAGGGTGTGATTGAGAAGACACCAATGGTAATTGTTGACAGTACTTTATTTTCGATCAATGTTACAATAAATGTTCAAAACGAGAACCATTAACCTCATTGTAGAGCACTTCATGTTGATACTACAACTGTGTTGCTATTGCAACTGTCATGTAGGTTAGTGCTACAAACAAGTTTCCTGTATCTCACCATTCCACTTCTCACTGTGGGACTACATTCACATCGAAGTGTATTTTGCCCCTGTTGACTCCGAGGCGCTGGTATGGGTGTAGAGGGCACATACACACAGCACAACCCACACATAAGCGAACAGGGACACCCTGCAACATCTATACTAGTCTATGAGCCAGACCCCACTTTTCAGGAAAATGGGCTCAACTCGAACATAAAGCTAAGACTTACATATTTTGTTAATTTGATACCGCTGATTACGAATATCGAGACGCGGACATCGAAATCGGTAGCGTTCCGTCTCAAAATGGCGTTCAAAGATGGCGGGTCAGCTATACGACCACTTTGGCTTTCAGTTGGTGTAACTTTTTTTCTAGTAAACATTTTTATGTTCTGTAAACTTTATTTTGTTTGTCTTGAGTAGTTGAATCAGAAAGTGTATAGTTATTTAAAAATAAATGCTGTTATAGTATAAATATCTGCAGCAGAAAATC